>JAZKJV010003649.1:0-232529 GCA_037367405.1 Ottelia alismoides
TTTTATCTTATTTAATGCATATCATCCCCTTTTATTTATATATTTTACTAATATTATATTATTACATTAAAATAAATAATTACTTTTTTTATTTATTTATCTAACTATTATTTATTATTTAATAATTTAATAGTTTATTTAATCACTTAATTAATTAATTATTATTTATTTAGTTAAGTATTTATTTATTCATTTAGTCATTTTATTTAGTTATTATTTTATTTTAATACTTAATTATTAATTATTGATTTTAATTAATTAATTAATTAATTTTATTTTTTACTTTCCTTTTCTCTCTCCTAATTTTCCCCTTTCTTCCCCACACCTATCTTCTCCTGAAACTCACCGCCTCCTCTTTCCCTTTCCTTCCTCCTCTCCTCGTCACCAACTGTCTCAATGGATGGCCGTTAGCCAGTCGCTCCTCCAACAACCGCAGTGTTGCCACCACCTCACTGGTGATCGGACATGCCTGCGTGCCCTCCATGAAACCATAGTCTATAGATAGGTCGTCACCCCTCCATAGCCAAACAATCCGCCATTAGTTTCTTATCCCATTCAAGAAAGCTCCGGAGTTGGTCTTGTGATAGAGGGCGTCATCTTCGTCGAGCGAGGGAGTGACGAGATCTGGTGTGATCCGTCGGACGACGTGAGCATAGCTCTGATGTGCATAGCTTCCGCTCTGCCGCGCATTGCAGGCAACAACCAGGAGGTGCTCAACCTCCAAGCATAGGCGACCACATCCACTTTAGCTTCCATGTAGGTACTTCTAGTCTCCTCTTCACCTTCTCTATTTCCTCCTACATTCTCATCTCTCTTCTCTCCTTAATCCTTCTGTTTTAATTTTCTCGATAAATCCATATCGATCTCATCGAATTCCACCACTTTCATTCATCCATTCCAATACAACTTCGCTTCTCCATGCTCTCCCATAACCTGTACACAACTTTGATCCTCTTTTCCCTCTTCCGTATGAGGATTCACATTCATTCCATATTAGTTGTGTAAATTACTCGACTGAGGTATTGTCCTCGAGTCAATGTGTGATTACTTGCAGATCTACAGAAGACCAGAGTCCGGTTGTGGTTTGATCATCATCGTCTACACCTGCGAAACCAGAGCAACCTCGAGTCCTTGTCCAAGAAGTGATCATGCAACCTGATCGAGACATAAACTACCTTGCATGCCCGTGAGAATCGCCTGGAGTAAGCAGCTTCATCTGGAGGCATTTGAGCATCTAACACTTGAAGCCGCCTTACATCTGATCGAGCCCCACCGTGAAACACCATCTTCATCCGGTCAGAAATGAAACTATTAAGCAACAATTCCAGGTCTATTGGATCCGATTAAGGAACATCTCGAGAATCAGTCGTACCATAGCAAATTTGCATGCGTAGCCTCTCCGCCTGGAATCGTATACACCATTGTCGGAGATTGATCGGAGCCGCGCATCAGGTCGACATTCGAACATCCACTGCCTTTGGTTCGCCTCCGGGAACCATTTCTGATCGGTGATCAGAATATGAGAATCACCACTGTTGCATTGAAGACCATCTGGAGTTCCAGGTTTGATTTGGGAAGAACAAGTATCTCCTTCAGATTGAATCGTGGCCAAACGTTTAATAGTTGATCGATGCTAATCGCAGCGCCACGCGTCTGCTCGAGATCAACGGCACGCTCCTCTGCTTAACTTAAGCGGTGCACGTGCACATTCTAAATTTGGAACTTTTGCAATTTATTCCTCGATACACTCGATTTTGCGAATAGGCACATGGACGGCTGAAGTACGTGGGAGCATTGGGAAATTAAAGTTTAAGCCCCTAGAGGTCTTTGATTTCACGTGCAAATCCTTCACCAGTGGCCTGCACATGTAGAGCACATGGATTTCTGGGCATTTTTTATGAGAGACCCCTAGTTTCCTATATATTACATTAATAACCCTTACTGTATATAACCACTATACATACTACATTTATAATAACTAAAAAATTCAAAATATAAAAATACAATAAAATTTCGTATAACTGACTAGTATTATACTATATAATGTTAACTCAATGTTGGAAAATAAAAAGGTTTTCTATTTTTAATAAATCATTAAAAATTAAAAGAAGCACAAAACTTATAAATACACAAAAAATATAAATACATTCTAAAAAACTATAAAAATCATGTACAATATATTGTACTATATTTTACAAATTAAACCAGAAACAAAATAAAATTAAATATTAAAAACAATAAAAAAGAAATAAAAATATATTAGAAAACTTGTAAAAAGTACAACTAATTCAATAAAAATCCTAAAAATAGGTATAATATATAATTTTGACGATATTCACCTACTTTCTAATAATAAAATAAAATAAAAATATTTTCTCTCTATTTTCTATTTTTAAAATAAAAAAACTATTTCAATAAAAATTTAGTTTCAACTTTAAAAACCAAATAAAAATTACAAATCATTTTTAAAAATTAAATAAAAATAACAAAACACTTAAAACTCATAAAAACTACAAAATTAAACTAAAAATCAAAATATAAATTACAAAATCTATACATATAATATTTCATAAGTATATTAAAACTACAAAAAGAAAATAAAAATACAAAAAATTACCTAAAATAAATGAAAAATAGGAAATCAATATATCTTAGTTTTCTATGATTTTGCTGTAGTTTCTAGCAGTTTACCTCCATGAGTTTAACACTCCTGTACTTGACACTATACACATCTAGTTTAGGAGTACAAAAAGGCTAAAATAAATTTTCTGTAAAATTACCTGACCGACAAAAACGACTCTATTCTTATTGTAGAATAAGAGGTTTGGGTTGGTTTTTCAAATGACACTGTTGCCGGGGAGGCAGCACTCGGGCTGACCGTAGAGACCTTGGGTTTAGGGTTTTCTCATTTTCTTTTTCATCATCTATCTTTTGTTAATTTTTTTACTTCATGACTTTTTATTTTTGATTTGTGCAATACAAGGTTTCGAGACACACAACTGAGAACCAGAAATCTGACTCGATTTTTTTGTATTAACCTTTGTAACAAGATTAAGGGCGCTTGCTTGTTTTTCTGTTTTATAGAAGGGGCCATGTAAAGGCATCCCGACTTGTACCGCCCTCTCTTCTTCTCGGGTGTTGTTTCATCAAGTGATGTGTACTTGTGGGAACAGGGAATCCACCGTGGCTTTTCCGCATGATTTCTCAACGTTTTCCGTGCTTTTCCGAGGCTAGGTGCTTGTTTAGGTTTTTTGATTTTTTCTTTGTCCTGTGCCTCCATAGTTAGCATTAGGACACATAACCTAGTTGTATGCTTGTCACCTAGGTCAAAAATAAGGAAAAAAATTGTTAGATGGTTTCTTGAAAAAATCCAAAAAAAGTGATAACTGAATAAAACAGGGACTGCTAACTCTATCTGACTTAAAATTAAATGTAATGGGACTTCACATCTTTGAGAGAGCAATCCCCAACGAATGTCTGGCAGGTACTTTCCAGATATGTGAGTGAGGCACGACCATTAAGGTTAGAACTGAGCTCGGATTTCTCAAAAGACTATTGATATGACAGTTGTTACTCTATTTTTCATTGAGGACTCTTGGTAGACAAAAAACGGTCTGGGTTTCATTAGCAGAGTGGGAGGTTTAGAGGACAGTGCATTAGGCTCTGTCCTCAAGTAACATGGATAGCCAGAAACGGTACGTACTTACTCCCATACTGGCTGAAAGTAGGTGATTACTTGTTTGGACTCGGAACAATCTTCTAGGATGTTCAGGCACCTATTGATGAATTTGTGATTCATCACTCTAAAAGTTAAAAATAGAGCTTTGTTCCCGAGTAATTAGATGCATATTTCCACTTATATTGCACAATTAACATTCATGCATGTGTAAATAATATGTGCATTTTAGCATTCATATTTGCATTAAATAAGAAGCCAAGTTCACTTGTAAATATTGACATGTATATTAGCTAAAATAACCTATTTATATCTATTTTATACTAACTCCAAATCCAATAAAACCAACTCTATAGTGTACATATTACTAACATTAATAAAGGAAAAATATAAAAAATACTAACTTTAAAAATTGACCAATAAAACCCAAAACCTAATTTGGGACTAAGAACCTTAAAACGTGCATATCTCTCTCATACATTGCTCGATTTAGGTATACTAACTTTTAAAATAATATACATTCAAAGACCTTCAAAACAAGACTAATTTCGTAAAAATCGGAGTTCGTATGTGAAAAATGGGTTTTGGGCCCCTATTTTATATTGTATATATGTCCTCCTGTATTTTATTCGTTATTTTCATAATTATTAAAAATTCGAAAATAGAATAAGTTGTAAATATTTGTTTCATATTTTCCCCGATCTTATTTGATTTTTATATATTGAAAAAAATAAAAAACTGCAAAACACAAAATGCAATATTTTACACCTATAAGATATCATCCAAAAATACTTTGTACATATGATTTTATTTGATTTTTAATCCTTCACAAAAGTTGTAGATCTCGTCGAGACGAGCAACTTTCATGTTGACAATTTTTAATTTGACCCCTTTTGTTATTTCTTTTTTATTTTTCTTTACATTTAATTTTTGATTTTTTGGGAGCGACATGTGGCAGCTCTGGGAGCCGCCATGTGTCACCCACTTTTTATTTTTTAATTTTTAATTTTTATTATTTATTTACCACTTTAGTTATTATTATTTATTTTAATTATTTACTTTAATTATTTTATTTAACTATAGTTTAATTATTTTAATTACTTTTATTATTATTATTTCTTAGTTATTATTATGTATTTTATTATTATAATTTATTTAAATAAAAATATATAAATTTAAAAAAATTATTAAAAAAACTGCAGGCCATGTGGTCGTGCCCTTGCGTGCCATGTGGCGCCTCACCTTCCCCTTCCTCCTGCTCCACCGTGTCAGCCTTCTGCGGCGATGCCTACAACACAACCATCCCAATACTTCTCTCTCTCTCTCTCCATTCACCATTACTACTTCTTCCTTCTCATCCAACCGTCCCCACGCCTTGTACCGGTGGTTGCGCTACCTGGCCCTCGCCCATCTCCCCACGATCAACACACCTCCTCCACATCGCGGTTGACCCTACTACGCTCGCAACCGTCGCCCAGGTCACCGATGCTCCCACTTCCTCCACACACCTCCACCATTCTCGCTCTTTACTCCCAACCACCCTTAAAGCAATCCCCTCCGCCAACATGGTGCGCTATCCACCGTGAGAGAGAGAACCCAACAGCTCAGGCTTCTCTGTGCCCTCGAGCAACGATGGCACCTCCATCATGGCGAGATCCGGAGCGGTGACAGAGCTCCGTCGTGGCTCCTCTTCGAGCAGTCGCTTAGCTCAGTCAAGCCGAGGCGTGGAGCGAAAATCAAGGGGTTTTCTTTAAGCCTTATCACAGGCACTTTGACCATCACCGCTACTTGCGCCACCCCCTTTACGTCTGTGAACCACCACCACCGAGATCCTCCGTAGTGTAAAGGAGCACAACTTCCATCTTCTTGGCTGGGTGTGTGTCGCCCATATCTTAGTGAAGCTCCTCCACCATAGAAGAACCTCCGATCGCCTGCACCACCAATGGTCGTCAGCTCCTCTTTAACCACCTCTGCGCGACAGCCAATGCAGTTCGCCCCTGCGTGCCTCTATCGCGCAAGCCGCAACATCCCTTGGAGTCACATGCGGTCGCCCTTCATCTTCCTACAAACATTCAGCTGCAGGTCCCCATCGCCTTCGACGAGCACACACCCCACCAATGTCCTGCAACAGCCATCGCACAACACCACCTGTGTACAACATCCATTGGGTAGAGTCGCCCAGATCGGCATCGCCCTCGACACGGGATCACCATCCCCTTCTCCAACACATGAGCAAAATGTGAGGGATGGATTATTTGCAGAGTGACCCTCTATTTTTTAGCATGTCACCTGAAACTCCTTTGGCCTGGAAGCTCATGTGCTGCGTATGTGAGGAGTGGACAAATTTTTCCAAGCCCCCTACAGATCCCGCCATTCGCAAGAAAAGCCCTCCCTGTCAGAGACCACGTGCGCGCACGTGCATATTGGAGAAATTGCACGAAAACCCTTACGAGTTTAAGTAATTAAAGAAGCCTTTATTAACGCTATTTTCTTTAACTTTTAGTTACTGAATTTGCATTGATACCCATGTCTTTGGTCATTAGTTTGAACCATCATTTGTCATCTTTTTATTATTATGAAAATTGCATATTGTAGAACAAATAATTCTTTATCTAATGGATGTTTATTTGTAATTTTGTGAGCATTAGTTTATTTATTAAAATTGATTTGGTGAAATATTGCATATTTTACCCAATGTTTATTCTGAAATTTATATTAAATTAATCCATGGTCTAAAAATTGCGAAAAAAAATCACATTATCTAGAGTTTAGTTCGTTTTACAGCGTGCACAAAAATCATCACATTTGCCCTCATATCGAGGTCAGAATATATTGTTTGGTGATTCGTTTAATTAATTTTTAATAGATCACATATCAATTATTTTTAGGATCTAATAATTTTTATGGATTCCTCTCACATAGTCTAATCTAGGATAATTTTATTTCTACAAAATAAATTGGTTTTGTATTTATTAAAATTAATTCGCGAAACATTACCATGCAAGCATATTTTGCTCATAGTTAATTCATATTGAGTTGGAAAATTCTAAAAAAATTGTACTAGCTTAGTTTCATTATTATTCAACTTCTAGCTAGGTTTGAGGATATTTGCACATTATTTGATAGAAGTTTGCATTTTAGTCCTTAAACTAGCTCAGTCAAAATTGCATATCCTTCATTTATTGCATTTTAAAATACTAAAAAAATATTCCTTTGAAAACGTAACCTCTAGATTGACTAAAAATAAACCTAAGGAGAAAGGTGCCTCTCTAAGTTTGACACTGGGCTTGCACAAGTAAAAAAAATGACCGTTTGTGTTTAATTGTGAAATTAATTAAGTGGTTTTTGATTAATTCTCATAATTTCATGGCTGCAATGAATAAACATCTTTTAATCGTTAATTTGATTAAATTAAGAGGGAAATTTTAGGATTATTCAAATAGAGTCGTTGCCGGGGAGGCATGTCTTAGGTTAATTTTTAGAAAATCCAGATTTTAGGTTTTCCATCCCTGGGTAGTCTGACCCCCGGTTTTTCTTGTGAATATTTCTCCATTTATTTTTCTGCATTTTTTCATTTATTTACTTTATTTTTTGTCTATCTCTCTAGCCGTAGTCTTGTTTTTGTGCGGGGGACCTGACGTTACGGAGCAGCCACTTAGGTGGCCGAACATCTTAGGATCTTCGGAGGCTAGCTATTTTGTTGTGACAAGCCGACTGAAGGAACACATTAATATTAAGATCGAGTCAAGTTGTGAGAGAATGTAAAGTCTAGGATTTTCCTGCATTTATTTTATTTTGTAATAATTGCACATTTCTAGCGGATTCCGTTGGGATCTCATGTATGTAACTGGACACTTGGATTGGTGTGTCGAGACCTGTTTCACTCTCTGGTGAGGGTGAGGCTCGACTTGAGTGGCTCGTAGACTAGGACTTGCACTTGTGACTCTCAGAGCAATTTTTTTAGAATATTTTATTGCTTGTATTCGTACTTTATTGGACCATACTTCACATTTAACGATATACACTTAGACCGCAGAGCTATTAGTCAAAATAAATTTGTTCATCACTCACTAATAGAATTTCCCATATAGGAGCGGTTTTCTCACTTGTATTTCATATAGCATAAAAATTTCAATTCTGTATTACATCTCACATGTAGAGCGCGGGGATCGCTGTAAGTTTTCTGAACTGAGCATGCATCATTGATTTTATCGTTGCATCGACTTCTCTCGATTCCCTTTCCCTTGTTTTTAAAACTTAGGATAAAATGGAAATCGGGACTACTCATTAGGCATTTCTTATGTGGTAGATTTAATTCAGTGGTAATCTAACTTAAAATCGTGACTGCTAATAGAATTGACCAAAAAAAATGACTAAAATTAACCCTTGTCTTCAGGAAAGCAACCCCGTCATTGTATTCACTTTATCTTGATTGTTGAGAGGTGGGGACGAATCCCTAGGATAGTGCCCAAAACCCACATCTACATCATGAGTAAATGAACTAATTTCTTGTTTTGACACTTAACTAAACTGAAAAGATAAACGGACAGTTCTTTGCAACCATCATTGATTGAGTTGGTGAAACTAGGGTTTGCTCTTGCGTTTGTTTTTGTGTCTGTCTGTGTGTGTATCCTTCTGTGCAATGTATCCTCCACCATCTGCAGGAGAGCCATACTCATAGTCAGTTCACCTCGACCCGATTATGAAGCCAGACATTCAACTGACTTCCCCACTTCTTCGCATTTCTCACCTACCCCGCCTTCTTACAGCGCTGATCGACTTTCAACCTAGGCTAACTCACCTTATAGTCGGATGCTTATTGGAGTAAAGGAAACATTCATAGAGAAAGCCACTACTGAAGAAAAAGATTGGCAGAATTAGGATACAGAATATAGAAAAGGAAAAGAAGAAAAGAAGAAAACAAGCAAGAGATGAAAAATGGAAACAAGATCAGAGGATGTACACACCACTCCCCCTATACTTAGGGTAAAAGAAGCCCTAATTATAGGTAACAACAGAAGTGATGAAACAGAACGATGAACACTCGACTCATCCACCCCCAATACTTAGGACAAAGTACATCCTAAGCAAGGCAAACACGAGAATGGGTGGAGTGAGCAATACGGAAGATATACAAAGATACACGAGAGAGAGTATTCAACAAAGATGGATGTACACAGGATCAAGAAGGTAGAAAGCGAACCTTCTTGCGGGACCGCTAAGGAATGGATCTGGTATGGTGCAGGTCGACATCGGGGTTCGCACTGGACGGAAGCCGATCAGGGTCAATAGGGTGGAGATCCTCAGTGGTCCTAGAATGAAGAGGCACAGACGTGAGAGTGGAAGAAGTGTGGTCAGGTCTGGCCTTGGTAGTCTCGCTGATATCAAAGTAGAATGGGATGAACTCATCATCATCGGAAGTAGTGTAGTAAGAATCGTCCTGCGAGGTGTCATCCAGATCATAAACAAAAGGAACGAACTCATCAGTGGCAATAGTCGAACTCTGTTCGTCCTCTATAATCTCAATCGGATCGTCTTTTTATCAAAAGGCCCGAATTCCCGAATAAAAGCTATCAAATCAAATTCAACCATTGTCTCATATGAATCTAAATGAACATGAGCGGACTCATTAGTGAAAGAAGTCAAGTCATGTCCGTCCTGTCTAGTCTCTACATCTGCCCTCCACTAAATGGTATCAATCATGTAAATACCGCGGATGTCATCAACACAACGCCAAGTTCCAGAAGAAGGAACTCCGAGGTCCATGCTTTTCGAGTCTTCCTCCACAAGGAGGAATTCTCGGGTCTCAGTGGAGTCCAACATGCAACAAAAATCTCTGATAGTCCCATTAAGATCATGGTCCTCAGGGTCAACCAAGATAGGTGTGGTCGCATCAGGTGCAGGTCTCTAGTCATCAGTGGGTGCGGTGATCAACACTTCGCTCTCGTCAATAGGACGGAAGCGAATCTCTACTGATCCGTAATCAATAACGACCCTCGTAGAGGCGAGGAATGGTCACCCCAGGATGATTGGAGAGTGCTCATCTGTGGAGGTCTCCATGGGCAACACGGCAAAGTGAACATGGTAGCTCGTGCTCTGAATCGAGATGACGGTGTTTTCAAGGATACCCTTCGACCTCTTGATAGATCCATCAGCAAACTAAACGATGATCCTGGTATTCTTGAGAGGCCCGAAGTGAAGAGACTGTACCATTGAGAAGGGTAATATGATAATCGAAGCACCGCCGTCTAGGAGACTGTGATCACAAGTGAAGTCATAGATGGTGCAGCTAATGAAAGGTGTGGTAGTGTTCCTCTTCCGAGGAATGGGACGGTGTGTATGGCATGGGCAGTGGCCATGGTCAAGATATGATGCTCAGATCTGCTCCTTTGCTTTCTGTTCTTGCGAATAGGAGCATATAAATTGGTCATGGTCTGTTGAAGTGGGGGCACGGATAATCTCATAAATAGTGGCCACCACTTCTGTTTCAGTCAATATTTTTTTGAATTTTTAGACCTCCTCCATACAAGGGAGGAAGTCAGAATCAGCATATACATGAGGCATGCCAAGAGCAGTCTGTACAATAACATCCTCGGGATCAAAGGTAGGACTGGGTGTGAATGACTGTGTGGGTGAATGATCTGGCAGATGGACCCTCTCCTCACAGTCTGAACTAACCAAGTGTCCCCTTCGAATTCTTTTTGGACTTTTAATTTTTTCTCATTTTTTGTGTTTTGGGCGATTGCAAGCTCTCATGATAATCCACAAATGAATCCATATCCTCAAAGAATAGAGCGTCGTTCTGGTTCTTATTTAAACTAGCTATATCACTCATCCTCGAGTTCATATGCTCCATCATCTGATTCAAGGTCTCAAGTGTGGAAATCATGAAAGGTGACTCCAAGATCTCAGGATCGGGTGTGTCGAGTGTGGGTGGTGGGTGTGGACAAAAACCGCATTCCAGATCAGAATACTCAAGGAAGAGCGGTTTGTCGAAATGTGTAGGAGATGGTGGTGGAAATGATTGGTGAAGGTCAAAGTCCGAATCCTGAAATAGAGGGTTAGTCGGATATGTACAAAAATCATGAGCAAAGTCCTCCGGGAAAAAGTTAAGTGGGCCGGTTGGAGTGAACGAGGGATCCGCTAAATCCGGACAAAATACGCTCCAGTCAGCCATCTCATAGCAAAAGAAAAATGATTCGAGAGAGCATGAAGGTCAAATCAATAAAAGTGAGAAAAAGGTGCAAATGCGTAGAAGAGATCTAGGATGCACACAAAACAATCACAACCAAAAATAAAAATAAGACAAACCCTCAATTCACCTACTAACTCGGTAGAGACCGTAAAATGCAGTTTTTTTATCTTATCTGTTAGTTAGGTGAGAAGTCAAAGAATTGCACAAACATTTAGGGGGCTTGAATAGGATTTGGGCACTAGCCTTAGTGTTTGCGAGAGCAAGTAAAAGCGAAGACAATGAGGAGATTACTCACCCCAAGACAAATGATTTTATTTTTGGTTGATTTTAGGGTCGAGTAATGTTAGCAGTCCCAATTTTTCGTTATCTCTTTTTTTTGGATTTTTAGTGAGAAATGCACGAGCCTAACGAGGAGTCAATTCGTTTAAGCACCTAGGATGGAAAAATCAGAGGGAGATTCGAAAAAGTAATGCAAGCGGCAAATCAATGATGTATGCTAAAGTGTGAATGCTCACCTTACCTCCAGCACTCTACAGGCAAAGATGCTCAGCAGAATTGAAACCTATCTATATGCAAATCCAAAGCCGATGAAATTGCCCTAAGATGAGAAGCTTCTATTAGCGTGAAGCACGTATTTCAAAATTTGACTAAGGCTCCTAATGCTAAGGCTCAATCACATAAAATAAAGAAAACAAAATCGAAAAAACAAAATAAAAAGAAGCGATGAAAACCGTGAAAAATGCGGTGAGCCCCCAAGTGTACAAACACTTGGAAGTTAGGCCCGAGTGTCCAGAGTTCAGGGTACCTATTTTATTACAACAATAAAGTCTCTCTCTCTCACTTAAATTACAAATAAATAAATACTACACAAAAATGCTAAAAAATATGACTGTCTTCTCAAGTCCTCCCTGCCTCCTTTGATGCTAGGTCAAAAATCTCTTGCTGCCTTCACATGGGTGCGTAGACGCCTAGGGTAGAGTGTCTCCTTCGATTCGCGGTTCCTCGTACAAAGTCAACAAAGAAGATGATTAGACAAGTTAAGCAATAATATCAAATGAAAAGCAAATAAATAAATACACAAAAATAGACAAACGATCACAATCAAGCAGAAAGCCGACCTAAGCGTTGTTGTTCCCCGGCAACGGTGCCATTTGAAAAACGAAAATGCAGGAGTCACTAAGTAATGGCCTGACAAATCAGGCTCACTGTCGCTGAAGCGACTACTCACACCTTCTCGTTTATCAACAACTAACCCACACAATCAATCAAGCAATTAAGAGAAAGGATTAAAATTTATTATACCCTACTAAAAATGTATAATGACAAGCAAGTAGGGGTAGAACACATGAAGAAAATGAGTAAAGCAGGCAAAATAAAAGTCAAGTACTCTATGTCTTGTGCATCACTTAGCCGAGTTGAACCTTTTTTTCTGGGTTTTTAATTTTATTTTATTTTATTTTATTTTATTTTTAATTTTTATATTTTGATATTGAATTTAATGATTTTGTATTTTCTTTTTATATTTTATATATTTTTATATTTCTTATCTATAAAATAAGATATAAAGCTATATAGAATATATAAATGCAAGAGAGATGAGAGAGAGAGAGAGAGAGATAAAAAGAGGTAAAAATGCTCAAAACTAAGGAAATAAAGTGTTTTTGTGCTTTTTGTATTTTTCTAAAATTTTTGTGATTTTTCTATATTTTTCCTATTTTTTGTTATTTTTAAAGGTAAAAATACTGAAAAATAGTGAATAAGGGGCTGGTCGAAATTAAAAAGAGGATGAAAAATATCTAATAGACTAAAAAAATCCTCAAATTAATTTTAAATAAAAGAGAATAAAACAAAGAAAATTCAGAGACAAAAATTAGATATTTAGGATTTTCTGGAGTTTTTGAGATTTTTATAAAGTTTTTTAGAGTTTTATATTTTTTAGGAGTTTTCTTTTGAACTTTTTAGTGATATTTGGATTGAAGTGAAAAGACACTGAAATACATAAAAGGTGATTTTTTTAGAATTTTTCAAGGTGTTTTAATATTATTTTGGTATTTTCTAATGAAAACAATAAAGAAAATGCATGTTTTTGAATTTTTATAAATATTAAAATGCAATAAAAATGCAATATAAAAATATGGCGTGAAACTACAATGCAACAGGAACTTATAGTATTTTTTTTGGTAATTTTTGGAATTTTATAGATGCATGAAATAAATAGAGGAAACAAAAAGAAAATGCATTCCCTATAGGGGTGTTTCTGCAAATATAGAAAAGTCCAAGAGCATAACAGCAATTTTTCCAAAAATATATAATGCAGTATAAAAGTTTTGGGACCAATAACAAATACTCAAAGTAGAAAGCCCTTCCCTGCAAAAAGCCCTCCTACGCACGTGCTACGCACGCACCTGATGAGGACTGAATCGCAAATACAAAGCTCCAAGGGGCTATTATGCAATTTGTCCAAAACTATTACACTTAATTAAAAGGTTCTGGGACTTGATACAAATACCAAATGCCCGAGGGGCTTGCAGGCACTAAAAAGTAATATCCTAAAACCTGGAGGGGCAATGTGTAAATAAACCAGAATTATAAAACTGCAGATGAATGTTTGAGTCCTACTATTTTAATACAAAAACGGTTGGGCTGATGTTGCAAAATTCCCAACCTTAAGCGCGATCGAACGGCGTAGAGCCGCTCACTAAGACACGTGGCGTGATGAGGGTGCGCGATACCCCTTCGCGATTGAAGGCTCAGATTAAAAGATCTGCGGACGATGGACAACCCGGGCGCGCCTGATCCTATGGCTGCTGCTCCTCTGGAAGATCAGGGAAGATTCGATGGCGCTGGATGAACCTGGATGAACGCGTGAAGAATAGGCCGTCAGCGACTTTGAATTGGCCAGATTTCGATGCTCCCAGCTGTATGTTCCCTTCCGAAGGCCCCACAAGCTTCCTGAAAGCTTCCTCTGGTGGACATTGGCTTCAAAATGGCGGGTAGACCGCCGGAACACTGCCACGAAGTAGGCGAAGGAGGATGGCTCCAGGTTGCTCGGGAATGAGAAAAAATGACCCCCAGGAGGGTCTCTTAGCACCTGGGACCTGCAATTAAAACGCACAACAACAATAGAGGGTCCTAGGGCCTTATGGGTGAGGATATGAGGGTAATGAGGTGGGAAATGTTGGCGGTCGGAGCTAAGCTCTGGCAGAGATGGTCAGATGGAATCGAGGCTCAAAACATGGATCAAATGATGCAATAATGCTACAGATCTAAAGACTAATCCTACAACTAAGCTAAGGAGCAAAGAAAAACGAATAAAAACAACCTCGAAGGCAGATGGCGCCTGAGATGGAACCTCACGGCCGGAGCCGAAGATGGGTGGTGGAGACCACTTTACGCCCCACTAATCCTCATCTCTCGACGACCGGAGAGCTTCCTGTCACGTCACTCGATCAAGGGCCCAAGAGAACGGAGGAAAATCGGGTCAAGAAGAGGGTTCACAAGAAGAAGGAGATGACGAGTGGTGTTTTGAAGGAGTGGTGAGCAGGGCGAGAAGAACGAGGCAAATCAGAGGATTATAAAATGAAAAATATTTATTATTTTCTGAATTATTTTATTGTGATTTTTATTTATTTTTTCGAGGTATAAAATTACAAGTTACCTTTTATAGGCTATATAGGTATATGTATCTGTATATTTTAATAATTTTTTACGTATTTAATTTTATTTATTTTGTTTATTATTTTATAAATTTATAAAATACTTTTATACACTTATATATATTTTTATTTTATTTTTCTGAAGTGTTTTGTATACTTAATAAAATAGAAGTATTAATTATACAGGTGTGTTTTCAGGTATTATACCTATATAATATATATAAGTATATTTTTTTTGTATTTTCTTTGTGTTTTTATTCTGATTTTAATGTACATATATATTATAAATAATATTTACAAAATTATAAAAATATAAAATTATGAAAATAATGAATAAATAATAAAATGAATATTTTAATCTGTACAAGTATACAATAGGGGTCCAAAACTCAACTTTCAAACCGTAGCCCTGCCAAATGTGAAACCACCTTCATTAAACAGCTTATGAAAAATTATATACAATTAAAGTGATTTTGATGCGTTTCGAGTTTTTATTAGCAAGATACAGGTCTGGGATGTTGGGATTCTGGAATCTTATTCAGATCATAACTTTTTATCTATACATTATTTTTGAGTGAAATCAATTTTGTATTTTTCTTTCTTTAATTATTTATAACTTTCATGTTCTAAGTTTCTTTATTTGAGGTTGAAAAGTAGAATCAAAAATAGGTCTCAAAATGAATAAAGAATGAATTTAATAAAAGGGATTTTTTATTGGTTTTGTGGCCCTTATCTCCCCCCTACTTTATTCCTTGTCGACCTAGTCATCTAGATGCCTAGGTCTCGGGGTTTTGGGTCATAAAATATTTGCAATATTTTATTCTTTTTCTTTTCTTTTCTTTATTCTAATATTTTGGCATTAAAAACAATATTTTATACAATATTTACACAATAATGCATTCATGCTAAAATGCCTAAATTAACCGTATTTACACGCATTTACTAGGGTTTTTAAGGCCAAAATGATAGAATAAAGATGATGAAACGTAGATTCATCATCCACCTATACTTGCCTTTGCTAGTCCCTAGTAAACACTTATGCAATAAGTGTAGAAAAAGAAAAACAAAGAACAGAAAAGGAAGAAATGTGGATTAAATTTAATTATCAAACTTGTCTTCACAACATCAAAGTTTGGAGCTTAAGTCGGACCTTTGGAATTTTAGTGCGGGCGGAACCTTAATGAGAATCGGATTTGAAATCCAACAGCCTTCGAGAATCCCAAAACTCTGCTCAAGTCTCCTCAATAGACATGTCAGAAATATTTCAACTCATACGCAAACCCTTACGACTATGAATCTGACTCGTACAATGTAAGTGATAGTGGCTCTCCCCAACTAGAATGACAAAGAGACTGACTTCTCCAGTATAACAACCTAATGATTCCCCAATCCAGTAACTCCTTCCTCGAGGAGCGGGGTATTCCCTTCTAAGTTCAAGTGGCAACCAACTCAAGAGGAGGGGGTGAAGAGAAGAATGGATGGTAGCCAGTGTAGCTACCTATCCTAGGATGCAAGACCAGCGCAGTCAAGTCATCCAGCTGCAGGCTCACATGATATGACTTTGGAACTCAAGCTTGCTTATTTTCTATACAACATATGTACACTTCGGCAAGCATTTTATTTTTGTACAGGCTTGTCCATTTTTTTGGAGTTTTTTAATATTATATACATCGTCATTTTCATAGGGAGTTTTTCCTCTTGAGCTAGTAGACTATCCCTCTTTTGAAGCTTTATTGCAACCCACACTCTCCTGTCTTTAGAATTCCTCATCACTGGAAGGGTTGGGGTGCACTTCCCTCCCTACAGGAGGACAAGTGTTTCCACTTGTGTGCGTCTCATACCGGCAAATCCAATCCCCTCACCACTCCAACTGAGTCGAGCCATGTGAAAGGTGCAGGTGTCCAAGTTAGGTCATTATCAACAAGAGTCGTGCGTGCGCTCCAAAATACTCTACTTAGGCAGTCAAGAATCCATTGAACCAAGTTTCGTGATCCTCAAAGAATTAAGTCAACTAGACCTGAAGTATCTCAATTCCAGTTCCTATAAGGTTCCTGTTATTAGGTGGATTTTAAGATCCACTCAAGCTCCAATCTCCAGATTTTATTTAGACTTGTTCAAACATCAAACTCAACTCGAAAAATGCTCATGCTATGCAGATGCTATGCAGAATGTAGAAAATATTTTTTGATGCAATTTTCAAGATTTTGAACTTTTTATGGATTTTTTTAAAGAGATGATGTATATGCATTTTTTTGTATTTTTCCCAAAAGATTTTTCATATGTTTTTGGATTTTAATTTTGCAAATGTTTTTGGGATTTCTGAAAACAAAAGATTTTGGATAAAAACTAGGTACAAATATTTACACATGGATGCATCTTATATTTACAAGAAGTGGATTTTAAGAATTTACAAGGGTAAGTGGTCAACTTTATAAGTATATATAATGAATTTTGGTATGATGTGTATATTCCTCAAACTTATTCAAAAAGAATTTTACAAAAAATTTTGAAAAACTATAAAATATTTTTAAAAACAATTTTTACAAACATGTACACACATTTGAAAATCATTTTGCAAAGGTTTTTCAAACAATATAGATAGATTTTTCAAAATATTTTTGCAACCATTTCTCTGACTATTTGCAAATAATTTTTCAAACATTTTATTTTACACAAAGAAAATAAATTTTACAAACAAAACATTTTACAAAGGTTGAAAACATGTAATAAAATATTTTCAAATAGTTTTCAAAAGATTTCCACAAGGAGTTTCAAACTATTTTTCAAACATTTTGCAAAAAAAAAACATTTTCACCTGATTTATTAATCAGTAAATACAAAAAGAATTTGAGGACTAGTCACATCTTTTTATTAAGATTCTTAAGGAATTTTTAAAGAATTATTAGCCATAATTATTAATGACAATACGAAAGTATGAGTTATGGCTAAAGTATATACGTAGTATATACGATCCCCCTATACTTAGCTTGAGCTATGTCCTCATAGATCAGAAAGAAAAGAGAAGACATAACTCGTACTGAGTATAGGAAAATCTTAAGAATAAACCAATCGAAGAAATGAATGAATCAATGAGAAGTTGACCGTCCCCCCTATAATTAGGATCAAATAATCCTAAGTATAGCAGACTGTACACAAAGCAGGGAGGGTCAAGGGTGGGAATGAACATATCGTACTCAGACTGTCTCCCCCTATACTTAGGGTAAGATATCCCTAAGTATAGAGAAGAAGAGGAGACAATGGAGAGGATCGAAATGAATGAAAGCTTGGGGTGCATACCCCCTATACTTAGGACAAAGTACATCCTGAAGTATAGAAGACTGTCAATAAGGGGCGACACTTTTTTGATAGATACAGAAGATAGAAAAGGAAAGGAAGAAAAGAAGAAAAGAAGAAAGAGATGAAAATGGAAACGAGATCAGAGGATGTACACACCACTCCCCCTATACTTAGGGAAAAAGAAGCCCTAAGTGTAGGCAACAACAGAAGTGATGAAACGGAACGATGAACACTCAGCTCATCCACCCCCTATACTTAGGACAAAGTATGTCTTAAGCAAGGCAACCACGAGAATGGGTGGAGTGAGCAATATGGAAGATAGACAGAGATACACGAGAGAGAATATTCAACAAAGATGGATGTACACAGGATCAAGAAGGTAGAAAGCAAACCTTCTTGCGGTACCACTGAGGAATGGATCTGGTATGGTGCAGGTCGACATTGGGGTTCGCAGTGGATGGAAGCTGATCAGGGTCAACAGGGTGGAGATCCTCAGTGGTCCTAGAGTGAAGAGGCAAAGATGTGAGAGTGGAAGAAGTGTGGTCAGGTCTGGCCTTGGGAGTCTCGCTGATATCAAAGTGGAATGGGACGAACTCATCATCATCGGAAGTAGTGTAGTCAGAATTGTCCTGCGAGGCGTCATCCAGGTCACAACCAAAAGGAACGAACTCATCAGTGGCAGTAGTCAAACTCTGTTCGTCCTCTATAATCTCAACTGGATCGTCTTTTTCATAAAAAGGCCTGAATTCCCGAATAAAAGCTATCAAATCAAATTCGGCCATTGTCTCATCTGAATCTAAATGAACAGGAGCGGACTCGTTAGTGAAAGAAGTCAAGTCATGTCCGTCCTGTCTAGTCTTTATATTTGCCCTCCGCTCAATGGTATCGATTGTGTAAATCTTACGGATGTCATCAACACAACACAAAGTCCCAGAAGAAGGAACTCCAAGGTCCATGCTTTCCGAGTCTTCCTCCACAAGGAGGAATTCTCAGGTGTCAGTGGAGTCCAACATGCAACGAAAATCTCTGATAGTCTCATCAAGATTATGGTCCTCAGGGTCAGCCAAGATAGGTGTGGTCACATCTGGTGCAGGTCTCTGGTCAGCAGTGGGTACAACGATCAACACTTCGCTTTCGTCAACAGGACGGAAGCGAATCTCTCCTGATCCGTAATCAGTATAGACCCTTGCAGAGGCTAGGAATGGTCGCCCCAGGATGATTGGAGAGTTCTCCCCTGTGGAGGTCTCCATGGGCAACACGATAAAGTCAACATGGTAGCTCGTGCCCTGAATCGAGATGACAACGCTTTCAAGGATATCCTTCGGCCTCTTGGTAGATCCATTAGCAAACTGAACGATCATCCTGGTTTTCTTAAGAGGCCCTAAGTGAAGAGACTGTACCAGGGAGAAGGGTAATATGCTAATCGAAGCACTGCCGTCTAGGAGAGTGTGATCACAAGTGAAGTCAGAGATGGTGCAGCTAATGAAAGGTGTGGCAGTGTTCCGCTTTCGAGGAATGGGACGGTGTGTGATGGCGTGGGCAGTGGCTGTGGTCAATATATGACGCTTAGATCTACTCCTTCGCTTTCTCTTCTTGGGAAGAGGAGCAGATAAATTGCTCATGGCCATGAATAGTGTCCACCACTTCTGGTTCAGTCAATATTTTTTTGAATTTTTGGACCTCCTCCATATAAGGGAGGAAGTCAGAATCAACATATACATGAGGCATGCCAAGAACAGTCTGTACAGTGGCATCCTCAGGATCAAAGGTGTGACTGGGTGTGAATGACTATGTGGATGAATGATCTGGCAGATGGACCCTCTCCTCACAGTCTGAACTAACCAAGTGTCTCCTGATTTCTTTTTGGACTTTTAGTTTTTTTTCTCATTTTTTTGTGTTTTGGGCGATTGCAAGCTCTCATGATAATCCTCAAATGAATCCATATCCTCAAAGAATAGAGCGTCATTCTGGTTCTCATTTAAAATAGCTATATCACTCATCCTCGAGTTCATATGCTCCATCATCTGTTTCAAGGTCTGATGTATGGAAATCAAGAAAGGTGACTCCAATATCTCAGGATTGGGTGTGTCGAGTGTGGGCGGTGGGTGTGGACAAAAATCACATTCCGGATCAGAATACTGAAGGAAGAGAGGATTGTCGAAATGTGTAGGAGACGGTGGTGGAAATGATTGGTGAAGGTCAAAGTCCGAATCCCGAAATAGTGGATTGGTCGGATATGTACAAAAATTAGGAGCAAAGTCCTCCTGGAAAAAGTTAGGTGGGACGGCTGGAGTGAACGAGGGATCCGCTAAATCCGGACAAAATACGCTCCAGTCAACCATCTCAAAGCAAAAGGAAAATGATCCGAGAGAGCATGAAGGTCAAATCAATAGAAGTGAGAAAAAGGCGCAAATGCGCAGAAGAGATCTTGGATGCACACAAAACAATCACAACCAAAAATGAAAATAAGACAAACCCTCAATTCACCTACTCAACTCGGTAGAGACCGTAAAATGTGGTCTTTTTATCTTTTCTGTTAGTTAGGTGAGAGGTCAAAGAATTGTACAAACACTTAGGGGGCTTGAATTGGATTTGGGCACTAGCCTTAGTGTATGCGTAAGCAAGTAAAAGCGAAGACAATGAGGGGATTACTCACCCCAAGATAAATGATTTTCTTTTTGGTTGATTTTAGGGTTGAGTAATGTTAGCAGTCCCAATTTTTTGTTATCACTTTTTTTTTATTTTTAGTGAGAAATGCACGATCCTAACGAGGAGTCAATTCCTTTAAGCACCTAGGTTGGCAAAATCAGAGGGAGAGTCAGAAATGTAATGCAAGCGGCAAATCAATGATGTATGCTAAAGCGTGAATGCTCACCTTGCCTCCAGCACTGTACATGCAAGGATGCTCAGCAGAATTGAAACCTATCTATATGCAAATGCAAAGTCGATGAAATTGCCCTAAGATGAGAAGCTGCTATTAGCATGAAGCACGTATTTCAAAATTTGAGTAAGTCCAAAACGTCACAATGGGAACATGCAAATATATTAAGTGTTTGGACCTAATGCTATGACAAGCAACTCATACAGCTAAGGCTTAATCACACAAAATAAAGAAAAAAAACTGAAAAAACAAAATAAAAAGAAGCGATGAAAATCGTGAAAAACGCGGTGAGCCCCCAAGTGTACAAACACTTGGAAATTAGGTCCGAGTGTCTAGAGTTCAGGGTACTTGTTTTATTACAACAATAAAGTCTCTCTCTCATTTAAATTACAAAAAATAAAACTACACAAAAATGCTAAAAAATATGACTGTCTTCTCAAGTCCTCCCCGCCTCCTTTGATGCTAGGTCCGAAATCTCCTGCCTCCTTCACGTGGGTGCGTAGATGCCTAGGGTAGAGCGTCTCCCTCAATTCGTGGTTCCTCACACAAAGTCAACAAAGAGGATGATTAGAAAAGTTAAGCAATAATATCAATTGAAAAGCAAATAAATAAATCCGTAAAAATAGACAAACGATCACAATCAAGCAGAAAGCCGACCTACGCGTTGTTGTTCTTCGGCAACGGCGCCATTTGAAAAATGAAAATGCTGGAGTCACTAAGTAATGGCCAGACAAATCAGGCTCACTGTCGCTGAGGCGACTACTCATACCTTCTCGTTTATCAACAATTAACCCACACAATCAATCAAGCAATTAAGAGCAAGGATTAAAATTTATTATACCCTACTAAAAATGTATAATGGCAAGCAAGTAGAGGTCGAACACATGAAGCAAAGGAGTAAATCAGGGAAAACAAAAGTCAGGTACTCTATGTCTTGTGCATCACTTAGCCGAGTTGAACCTTTTTTTGTGGGTTTTTATTTTTATATTTTTTATTTTATTTTTAATTTTTAAATTTTTATGTTTTGATTTTTAATTTACTGCTTTTGTATTTTCTTTTTATATTATATATTTTTTTATATTTTCTTTTCTATAAATAAGATATAAAGCTATATAGAATATATAAATACAATAGAGATGAGAGAGAGATAAAATTGGTAAAAATAGTCAAAATCAGGGAAATAAAGTGTTTTTGTGCTTTTTGTATTTTTCTAATGTTTTTTTTATTTTTCTATATTTTTCCTAAATTTTAAAGGAAAAAATACTAAAAATAGTGAATAAGGGGCTGGCCGAAATTAAAAAGAGGATGAAAAATATCTAACAGACTAAAAAATTCTCAAAATAATTTTAAATAAAAGAGAATAAAACAAAGAAAATTCAGAGACAAAAATTAGTTTTTTAGGATTTTTCTGGAGTTTTTGAGATTTTTATGAAGTTTTTAAGAGTTTGTAATTTTTAGGAGTTTTCTTTTGAATTTTTAGAGATTTTTGGGTTGAAGTGAAAAGACACTAAAATACACAAAAGGTGATTTTTTAGAAAGTTTTAAGTGTTTTAATATTTTTTTGGTATTTTCTAATGCAAACAGTAAAGAAAATGCGTGTTTTTGAGATTTTATAAATATTAAAATGCAATAAAAACGCAAAATAAAATATGGCGTGAAACTACAATGCAACATTAACTTATGGATTTTTTGGTAATTTTTGGGATTTTATAGATGCATGAAATAGAGGAAACGAAAAGAAAATGCATTCCTAGCAGGGGTGTTTTTGCAAATATAGAAAAGTCCAAGGGCACAACAGAATTTTTTCCAAAAATATATAATGCAGTATAAAAGTTTTGGGACCAGTTACAAATACTCAAAGCAGCAAGCCCTTCCTCGCAAGATGCCCACCTACGCACGTGCTACGCACGCGCCTGGTGAGGACTAAATCACAAATACAAAGCTCCAAGGGGCTATTATGCAATTTATCCAAAACTATTACACATAATTAAAAGGTTCTGGGACTTAATACAAATACCAAATCCCGATAGGCTTGCCTGCAAAATTGCCAAGTCACGTGCATGAGGCACGTGACCTAGCAGAAGCTAAAAAGTAATATCCTAAAAATCGGAGGGGCAATGTGCAAATAAGACAGAAATATAAAACTACAGATGAATGTTTGAGTCCTACTATTTAAATACAAAAAAGGTTGGGCTGATGTTGCAAAATTCCCAACCTTAAGCGCGATCGAACGGCGTAGAGCCGCTCACTAAGACACGTGGCGTGATGAGGGTGCGCGATACCCCTTCACGATCGACGGCTCGGATTAAAAGATCTGCGGACGATGGATGGCCCGGGCGCGCCTGATCCTACAACTGCTGCTCCTCTGGAAGATCGGCGAAGATCCGACGGTGTTAGATGAATCTGGATGAACGCGCGAAGAACAGGCCGTCGACGACTTTGAATCGGACAGATCTCGATGCTCCGAGTTGTATGTTACCTTCCGAAGGCCCCACAAGCTTCTTGGAAGCTTCCACTGGCGGACAACGACTTCAAAATGGCGGGTAGACCGCCGGAACGCTGTCGCGAAGTAGGCGAAGGAGGATGGCTCCAGGTTGCTCGGGCGTTAGCAAAAACGACCCCCAGGAGGGTCTCTTAGCACCTGGGACCTGCAATTAAAACACACAACAACAGTAGAGGGTTCTACATCCTTATTGGTGAGGATATGAGGGTGATGAAGTGGGAAATGGTGGCGGTCGGAGCTAAGCTCCGATGGAGATGGTCAGATGGAATCGAGGCTCAAAAATGGATCAAATGATGCAATAATGCTACAGATCTAAAGACTAATCCTACAACTAGATAAGGAGCAAAGAAAAATGAATAAAAACAACCTCGAAGGTAGATGGCACCTGAGATGGAACCTCATGGCTGGAGCCGGAGATGGGTGGTGGAGACCACTCTACGACCCGCTAATCCTCGCCTCTCGACGGCCGGAGAGCTTCCTGTCACGTCACTCGATCCAGGGCCCAAGAGAACAGAGGAAATTGGGTCAAGAAGAGGGTTCACTGGACGGAGATGACGGTTGGTGTTTTGAAGGAGTGATGATCAGGGCGAGAAGAACGAGGCAAATCAGAGGATTCAATGATTCAATCCCCAAGGCAACCGATAGGTGTGTATCATGGAAGAGTGGGGAGAAAAATCGCAGAAGAAATTATCATGAAAGGAGGAATGAGGATGCCTAGAAAAATCCGCAAAAGTGGACAAAAAACTAGGTCTGACGCAATGGCATACCTCGATCAGAGAGTTGACCGAGGTCAACCAACGGTTGCATCTGGTTGGTCCACGTGGACCAACCAGAAAAATCGTTGGAAAAAATGATTAAAAAACGATTAAAAATAATAAACGATTTTATTAATTTTAGATTATAAAATGAAAAATATTTATTATTTTTTGAATTATTTTATTATGATTTTTATTTATTTTTTCGAGGTATAAATTACAATTTACCTTTTATATGCTATATAGGTATATGTATTTGTATATTTTAATAATTTATTTTTTATTTTATGTATTTAATTTTATTTATTTTGTTTATTATTTTATAAATTTACAAAATACTTTTATGCACTTATATATATTTTTATTTTATTTTTCTGAAGTGCTTTTTATACTTAATAAAATAGAAGTATTAATTATACATGTGTGTTTACATGTATTATACCTATGTAATAAATATAAATATTTTACTTTTGTATTTTGTTTGTGTTTTTATTCTGATTTTAATTTTCATATATATTATAAATAATATTTACAAAATTATAAAAATATGAAAATAATGAATATATAATAAAATGAATATTTTCATATGTACAAGTATACAATAGGGGTCAAAAACTCAACTTTCAAACCGTAGCCCGCCAAATGCGAAACCACCTTCATTAAATAGCTTATGAATTATTATATACAATTAAAGGTGATTTTGATGCGTTTCGAGTTTTTTTAGCAAGATACAGGTCTGGGAAGTTGGGATTCTGGAATCTTATTAGGATCGTACCTTTTTATTTGTACATTATTTTGAGTGAAATTAATTTTGTATTTCTCTTTATTTAATTATTTACAACTTTCATGTTCAAAGTTTCTTTATTTGAGGTATAAAAAGTGAAACCAAAAATAGGTCCCAAAATGAAAAAAATAATGAATTTAATAAAAGGGATTTTTTTGGTTTTGTGGCCCTTATCTCCCCCTACTTTATTCCTTGTCGACCTAGTCATCTAGATGCCTAGGTATCGGGGTTTCAGGTCATAAAATATTTGTAATATTTTACTCTTTTTCTTTTCTTTATTCTATTATTTTGGCATTAAAAATAGTATTTTATGCAATATTTACACAATAATGCATTCATGCTAAAATGCCTAAATTAACCGTTTTTACACGCATTTACTAGGGTTTTTAAGGCCAAAATGATAGAATAAAGATGATGAAACGTAGATTCATCATGGATCTTTTTTGAGATTGTAAAGACCACTATCAATTTAGTAAAAACTCTGTAACAATTTTATAAAAGTATAAACTGCACGTTGTAAAAAAATGATTTAGTAAAATATGGCATCCAAATTTAAATTAACATTTTCATCGAATATAATAATTTTTTCACAATTTTGTTTCACTATGCTTGTTGTGTTAATATTTATTGTTAAATCTCTGAAATAAAAAAATATAAATTATATTGAAAAGATGCCTAAATTGATGATGCTCCATCATATATATGGTGAGACCCCACCTCATTTGAAGTTTCTCCTATATATATATATATATTATATGGGATTAATGGAGCTGCCCCTAGGCTGCTCCCCATATTTCGATGAATATTGTTTTATTATTTTGGAAAATACCACCATATAGTTTCATCGTTATATACCTCTAATTTGTCATTCCAATTTCTTCAGAAACTTAGACTCATATGTACTCCATCCAAAACAGCTCCATTACATCAATTCTAAGATCGTTTAAATTACTTGTTCTAAAACAAGGGCATATGTGTCTCTCTTTTTGGCGAAATTGGAATGACATAATAGACGGATATAGTGATGAAAATACATGATAGTGTTTTCTCAAAAAAATCCTCGAAATACAGGGTGGGAAAGCCTGTTAAACCCTCTATGTATATGAGAAAATGGGGTTGCCCCCCAAACATGTTTCCCCCATCGTATTTTTCAACTATCTTTTTTGTTTTTGGAAAATATAACCATATATTTTCATTGTTATACCCCTCTAATATATCATTCCAATTTCGCCAAAAATAGAGACTCCTATTCCCTCCATCTAGCACATGTAATTTTAATGGTCTTAAAATTGTTGTAAACGACCTCAGGGATGAAGCCATAAATATCTACTCAGAGGGGCTAAGATATTATTTATATAGTTCTTATAACCATCATTTAACATTATCATTGCCAATGTTTGTTAGATTTTAAAGATTGTATAACGTGCAAGAAAGGAAGGCAAAGAAGTTTACATTAAAACACTTGTAAAATTGAGATTTTATTCCATTATCCTTGCAAAAGTTGTATTAAAAATAATATCTCTATAAAATTCTTCATTATATGAATGCTCTTCGAATAGTGAGTCATTAAGTAACACCATCCTATCTAACTTTTTTAAATATAAAAATGTGCTTTTCTATACGTGTACTCTTTCTTAAAGATTTATTCATTTAAATACTTTATTCACAACATACATTCCAATAAGATTTTCCTCACACTCCATCACAACCGTTAGTTTGATGCTAGATATTCATGCAATTACTGCAAGCTCATCTTTAAATGGCTTCTCTACCCCTCCACATTAATTTGTTCCATTCTTGTTGTGAAAAGTTTTATTAGGTGTTCTCATTTCACCATTATTATGTGTATTAATTTAATTGAATGCCAACTAAATATATATGCTTAATAAAGTATAATTATAAATAAGTTTATAAATAATTCACCTACACAATTATATTATAAAAAATGATTCAAAATATAAGATATAAGGAGAAGTATTATGCAATACTTTGTATGTATCGATCTGAACAAAAATAGTACATCCATATATGTTCTTCTACCATATCCATGTCTATTCTATTCCAATATGTGTATTCTTATCCAATGGATATGGAGATGATTATCATTTCGATATATATGCATATCTCTATTTTAATGTATAAATATAATTGTAGATTATTTGTACTATATGTAACAAAATTGTATGTTATTTTTTCCCATATATATTTATTATTGAACAAGTATATTTAACATATTTGTATCATGTCTATACCATCCAATACAAATATATTAGCCAATTTTTATTTGTAATTTGTTTATCAGAGCTATTTTTAAGGATAATGTAACACAACTTTCACAAATGTCAATATATCTATCCGCATCTATATTTGCACTTTAAATAGGACCAAGACATAATTACCTATATTTGTATCTATTTATTTGGAGCTAGAGATGCAAATGTATATGAATATATCTGTATATGGTCTGTCACTTATTGACATGACTCTCATGATGGACAAATGTATTCTCATAAGGTGAGAACATCATCGTTGTGGCGACCACTCACGAAAACCGGATCAGATAATAATTAACACATAGTTAAATTATAGGACAATTTAATATGTGTGTGGAGTTAAAACCTTATTAGAACTCTGCTAAGTGTGTATTGCTGTAAGTATATAAGGTGTCAAACTTAGGGAGAAAACATGATATATTAGGAAATTAATCTAAATTTTCCCTCTTCTTGTCTTTTTATTTTATTTTTGTAGGCTTATAATTATATTTCATTTTTATGGATTTTTTTATTTTTTATTTATTTTTTTAAATTTGAATTTTCTGATCTTTAGTTTTCTTTTTAATATATAAAGGTATAATATATATAATAAGACATATAATATAAATAATATATATGCTATTTAAATAATATAAATATATAAAAATCAAGAAAATACAAACATGGGCAGTCCTTTTTTCAAGTGTTTTAAAATATATAGGGATTTATAAATATTAATAATAATTGTAAGTAATATATAGGAATAATATATAAGATATATATAAGGTTTTGTATTTATAAATATGACTACATATAATTAAAATTTATAAAAAATAATTTTTATTATCAATTTTTCGTAATTTTGTGAATTTTCTTCCAATTTTTGCTATTTTTTTGTATTTTTAATTGAATAAAAAAATCTCAAAATAGTAGAATTATTTTGGAATTTAAAATAGATAAATATATCAAAAATATCCAAAACTACTTTTAATATGTATTATATATGATAAAGAAAATTCAAAAACTTAAACAAATGTTTTGGGCTTTTAAAAACATTTATGGATTATTATTAGATTTTGGGTTTTTTTTTTAATTTTTTAGTGTTTTTATTTTGCAATTTTTAGTGTTTTTTGGTCTAGAGTTACAAAATACAGTAATAAATAATAAGTACCTTTTTTGGAATTTTAAAAGTGATTTTGTATTTTTTATTTTTAAATGAAAATGGAGGATAAATGCTCTCTTTTGGACTTTTAATAAATAGAAAAATAAAGAAAATTCCTTAATAAAATAATATATGGTAGAATAATATTTAATCATCTACCTATTTATATTATATTTTTAGAGGATTAAAGACATTTAATAAAAATAATAGCAATAAAAAGAAACTACAATATTAGCAGGGGTATTTTTATAGTACTCTAAAAATTCAAAGTCCTAGATGTAATTTTCACAAAAATATAACACTTGAATTAAAATTACAAGACCAAAGCTAAATACCCAAACACGGAGGGGGTCCTCTAAAAATAACTTGTCGCCTCACATATACGTATACGCAAACTTAAGGTGATGTGGTAGAAGACCTAAATGCAAATAAAGTTAAGGCATGGGTTTTTATGCAAATATTACAAAAAGATATGTATTGAAGTTAAAAGTTTTATGACTGAAAACAAAATTAAAAAATGTAGGGGTATTCAAGAAAAATTACCCCCTAAGGCACTAGTGGATGGCATAGATCTAATCACTTCTTACGTGTCACCTTGATGACGATCGATAGCACTTCACCTTGGTCGAACTGGATTAGATATAGGTGTTGGATCTGACAGTGATGACTCTACTCCATCCAACAGTAGCTGCTCAAACTGGCGTAGACACAATCGGATGGCTTAGAGGACCCCTGAACGAACAGGGAAGAACTGGCGTACATGGACACTTTGATCAGTTGGCGTTCATTGCTCTAGCCATTAGAGAGACTCGTAGGGGGTTCAAAATGGAGCTAGAGATCCTCTGCATATGCTGGCACCATCTGAATGGTCCAGGATCCATCGATGGAATCTTGGCATCGCATGGAAGCATGAAGGACCTAGGATCTTCGCCCAGGTGTAAAAATATCTTGACCGAGCTTCTGGAGTCTAGGGACATGCACCTAAAGAACAAGGGGTCGAGGTTAAACTGCCTCGACCAATTATTGGCAATAAAGGAGGCACAACAAGGTTGGTCAGTGAGGTCTAGCGAAGATGGCAGAGTGGGACCTCGATCCCCTGATGGAGGACCGATCAGGGTGAATGGATTGGGTTGGGAGGTGGAGAAATGAAAAGGAAAGGAGATGGCGGTGACAGGAAGAATGGAACAAGGGACGAGCAATGTGAAACAGTGGTTGGAGCTTAAGAGCTCCAGCGAACATAGATCCTAATTCTACGCTAATAAAAATAGTAAAAGTAAGAAATAAAGATGGAAATAAAATGCTAGAAAGTAAATCTATATAAAAATGCCAAGAAAAGGCGTTCATACCTGCCCAGAGACCGATGGCACGTAACCACATAGAGGCGAAGCTCTAGTGATGGTTGGATCGCGCCTCCTACAACCTCGCATGCTGCAAATCAACACGAAGCTCGCTGTCACCAAACTCTACACCTTTGGCTAAGGATATGAGGGTTCGAGCATAGAGAAATGGATCAAGAAGAAAAATAGGGTCGGTGGAAGGTATATGCACTAGTGATGTTTGACCTAAGGTATGTGGGTGAATCGAGGCTCCAAAGATCGAAGAATCACATGGGAGTGTAAGAGCATATATTGACGAGCAACATGAAGAAATCAAGTCGCATTGGGCAGGGAATCATAGGGAAATTCGAGGAAGAAGGAGGTGTAGCGCCTAATAGGTGCACACCTAGGGAGGCAGGAGAATTAACCAAGGTCAACTAAGACATGTCTCCCATTGTCCATGTAGGATGCTAGACGATAAAAGAGGAAATAAAAGAATCTATAAATCTAAATAAAATAATAATTGAATCAATTAAATTTAACTCAGAACATAAAATTCATCTATTATCTTATGTAGTATTTTATTATATTTTTTAATTATACAAGTTAATTTATTAGGTGCTACTTTTTACATGTATAATTATTAGGTATATTTACCTATATCCAGTGTATATTATTTTTACTTTGTATTTTAGATTTTATTATTTTATAGATAAAATTTATATATTTATAATTTATGTAAATTCATGTGTATATATTTTAATTTTATTTTTCTGAAGTTGTTCATTTACTTGAATAATTACGTATATGCATAATGTAGGTATAATATATTTATTATTTACCTAAATAATAAAGTATAATATTTATTTTATTTTATTCTTGATGATTTTAATTTATTTTATTATATACATGTATTTTAAATATAATTTAAAAATTTATAAAAATATAAGAGAGTGAAAAATAGAGGGAATAAATATATTGATTATATTATACATGTATATTGCCAATGGGGGCCCAAAAGTCAACTTTTGCATCTTAACTCCAAATTAAATGAAACCACTTCTTTAAATAGATAGTTTAATTTTGTGAAAAATAAAGGTGAGTTTGGTGAATTTTGAGCTTGTATGGAGAAGATATAGATCTGGAAAATTTTCTTTGCGACTTTTTATTCTGTGTATCTTGGGCACAATGTACATTATTTTTGCATGAAATAACTTATATATTTCTCTTTATATTTTTATGTACAAGTTTCATATTAAAAGTTTATTGATTTGATGTATAAAAATAAGAAAATAAAATAGGTCTCAAAACATATTATTGAAGAGCTAAAATTAGGGTGTTTGTGCATTTATTGCCCTTATCTCCCTTTACTTTATTCCTTGTCGACCAAGTCAATTCTTAACTTAGTCTCGAGGTTTAGGGCCATTTGATACCTTTTGTATTTCATTTCTTTTATTTTCTTTCATTTATTCTTCTTTTTTGGAATTAAATCTATTAATTTACACAATATTTACGGTATACATAGTGAGTGTTATTTTGTGCAATTTAGTGTTCTTTACATGCATTTAACTAGGGATTTAAGGTGAAAATGAGAGAATAAAGGTGATGAAATGGAGATTCATCACCCCCCATACTTGACTTTATTAGTCCCTAGCAAACACTAATGCCTATAAGTGCAGAAGAAGAAAATAAAAAAAGAAAAGGAAATAAAATGGATTGATTTTAAGAGTTTATGTTTGTTCGGAACCTTATTGGAAAGCGCACTTGAAAAGCAACAGCCTCTAAGAACCACAAAACTTTACCTATGTCTCCTCAAAAGCCAGGTCAGAACAAGTCGATGTCATATGCAGTCCCTTATGACTATGAGTCTATCTTGTACAGTATAAGTGATATGTAACTCCTCTCGATTGAAGCAGTAAAAGACTATCTTCTACAACATGGAGACCGTAATTGCCCAATCTAGTAACTCTTTCCTCGAGAATCCATGTATTCCCTTCTAAGTTCAAGTGCAATCACCTCAAAAAGAGGAGGTGGAGAAGAGCATGGATGGTAGCCAATGTAGCTAAATATCCTAGGATGCTTGACCAGTATAGCCAAGTCATCCAGCTGTAGGCTCACATGAATCTTTGAATTTGAATCATAGACTTGCTTATTTTCCTATATAAATACTCCGACGGGAAAATATTTTCTTGAATTGGCCCATCTATTTTTTTGGTGTTTTTGATTTTGCATTTTTTAATACTATTTACAACAACATTGACATAAGGACATTTTCCTCTTGATCCAGTAGACTATCTCTCTTTTGAAATATTATTGCGACCCTCGTCATCCTGCCATTAGACCTCATGGCTAGTGGATCGGGTTGGGGCATGATGAATACCCATTCATCACTCTTTATTCTTATATTTTAGCTACAAAAAAACTTTGCAAATGCATGTAGATATTTGCAAATACAAATAATTACCAAAAAGCATGCATTGTATAAAATTAAATAATTATCATGTTTTTGTGCAAAAATAAAAGAATAAAGAATTAAAAGAAAAAGAGGGAGATATTTAGAATAGATATTGAGCAAACTAATTCCAAGGGAGGGCTTAGCATGGGCCTGACCGCATAAAAGCCCAAGTAGAGAGAGATAAGGGAGCTCATGTGTAAATATACCTGTAAATAAAATAATAATATTTTCCTCCAAAAATAAAATAAAATGGGCTTGTATATATTTGTAAATACCTGTAAATACAAAATCAAAATAAAAATAGAAAAATTTAAAATACCCTTCCTTGTACATATTCATCATGCACATAGACTCCCTAGCCCTATTTATTTGACATTGTAAATAAATAAATTAAAATCTCTAAAAATTGGTATATATTCCATATCCTATTATGTAAATATATAAAATAAAAACCATAAAAAAAATAAAATAAAAAGAACAAAATTAAAAATCAAAAGAAACATTGTAAATATGCCATGTACATACTTGTATATATCTATTTATTTTACCCCTATAAATAAATAATAAAAATAAAATAAAAACATCAAAATATTCCTAATTTTATTCTATAAATAAATAAAATATAAAATTAGGATAAAAATATACAAAAATAATTAATTAAAAATCAAAAATTAAAAATCTATATTGTATATATACCTATACATAGTACTATGTACCTTATTTTTATTTCAAAAAAATAATTAAAAATCACAAAAAAATAGTTTAAAATAAATAAACACTTTTCATGTTTTGAGTTTTCAATAATTCAGCCATTCTCTATTTTTATTTGATTTCCAAATTATTTACACGTGGCCTCTTCTGACTGGTCCACGGGGGATGTTGACCCCCCGGTCAACTCCCCCCCCTGGACCACAAAGTCCCGGATCTGAGTTTCGACCCGATATCTCGACATTTTCTAGACTCGATCCGACCACTAAAATCTCTAACTCCGGGTCCTAATCACTCCCTGATCCACCTAGATCCACGCCCGGACGTTAGCCTTGGGATCCGCACTCCGAGCTTCACGCCCGACTCCCATCTAGCCGGACCCCTAGCCGTATAAAGTCCCAGCTCCGCCGGCTTCGTCACTCATCTTTGGATCAGCTCTTTCCACCCTAGGACCTCCATAGCCACCGCCTGAGTGACAGCTCGCGTTCGGCCATGTTGCAGCGAGGAGGGAGCAGCTGGACCACTGATCTGGCGACTTTACGCTGCCGTGCGTCGCCCCGAGGTGGTGCTCGAGCCTCGGGCATCGACGACCCTCGAGGCTAGGACCTAGAGCTTCCCCAGCTCTTCCCTAGTCGATCTCGTCCATCAGGTAGTCCCAGTTCGTCCTTAGTTTTGCTAATTTTCATCTTCGCCCAAATCGACCCATCGCCGACGACCATCGATTCCGACCACCTTCGCCCGTATCTCGATCATCAGAGTCATCCATCACCTTCACCTTTCCCCTGCGCACCTTCTGCACCCATTGACGAATCCGATAATGCGACTTTTAAGAAGTTGTTTTTATCGTGTTGTGCGTTGTAGGCGGCAATCGGAAACGATCAAGAAAATACCACAAATGATTTACTCAATTTTTAATATCGTGGTTTTATGTTTATTTTACTTGGGCAAGTCCCAAGGTCGATCACAAGGAGGCAAAGGAACAACCTAGAATTAAGTCTATCAAAGTTCGTGTTTGGTTTTCGAGGCGGTCTTTTTTTGGAATTTTAAATGCAATAAAGGATGCAAAATGCAAATTTGGCCTTATTTTAGGGACTAAAATGTAAATTACGTTCAAATGATGTCCGAAAAATACGAAACTTGGTCACAATGTAAACTATAATGAAATGGATGTATTGTAAATTTTTTGGAATTTTTGGATGCAATATGAATTTTTTATGGATTTTTAAATGCAAACAAAATGACTTTTAATATTTAATTTTAATAAATATCAAACCTACTTATTTTCGAGAATCAAAATTGTCTGAGATCTATCACTAGGTGACGGATCTCAGAAAAATCCTAAACCTCGAAAATGTGGGGTTTAATACCTACTAAAAATTAAATACTAAAAGATGCAAAATGATTTTTACAGGACAAAATATGCATGCAAATGCAAATCTTTTTGGGTAATATGTTAAGAATAATTAACTCTACAAGATGTGATTTTTCGGGGATCTTTAGAGCAACGGTTAACCAATTATGAATTTCAGAGCAAGAATTGGTCAAAATATACAATTTTCCACAAAATAATTACTTATTAATTAACCGTCAATCACTAAATTACCCACAAGATGTCAAACAGTAGAGAATTAATTAACGAACATCATGCTATTTTTAGATTAATTAAATAATGTAAAAAAAGGTCTAGAATCACAGGGGAACACAGGGGTACAAGTGCAATATAAATATCAATATAAAATGCAACTGGGGGGGTTTATTCGTAATTACCTATACCTGTGGGGGTATTTGTGCAAAATGTCCAAGGGGCACGTGCTGCGCACGTGCCCTTGGATGCGGGGACTGATGTGCGGATAGGGGATCTTCGGGGGGCCTTGCTGCAATTGACCCAATGGGTCACGTGCGTGGCACGTGATCCCTGGGGATGATGCTGATGACGTCCCCCCACCACGTGCTGCACACGTGAGGCGAGGGGTCTCGGGCTTGGCTCCCGATGGCCGAAGGGGCTGAGCTTCTGGATGGTGCGGTGGAAGAGGCGATGCCGGTGGAGTGGATGGAGACCGGAACTGAGGAGCTGGAGACGAAGGTGGTGCGGCGGATGTGGGTCGCCCACACTGTTGCTATGCCCGGCTCCGGCGGTGAAGTCGAGGACGAACGGTGGTTGTCGGAGAAGAACGGTGGCGCTGTTGATGAAGCACAGAGCTCCGGTGGATGTCGCGGTGGTTGTTGACGGTGGTGATGATGTCGGCGGCCTCCCTCTGGCCGACACACGGCCTAGAGGGCGGCTTGCGGTGGCGCGAAGGTGGTGAAGCTGGAGTGGCTCGGTGGCGAGGGAGTGGCTGAAGCGCGGTGGAGCCGTCGAGGCGGAGTTGGGGGCGAAGATGATGAAGCTGGAGTCGGTGGTGCGGTGGTGATGGTCGACGTGGAAGAGTCGTTGAGGCGGAGCTGGGTTGCGGTGGCGGCGAAGATAATAGGCTCGACGAGAACTTCGGAGCTGGAGCAGAGGGCCGAGGGTGGCGCTGCGACGGCTATGGGGAGGTAGCCGGATCTCGTCGGAGAAGACGAGGGCACCGGGCTGTCACCACCGGTGTCCTTGTCTCGTGCAGTCCGCGGATGAAGTTCACGATGGGTCGGTCGTGGCGTTTTTATAAGGGAGGTGTCTTGGCCGGAGATGGAAGAAGATCGGGAGGGGATCAGCCGAGGGATTCGCGGGGAAGGGGATACGCGGATCGGAGAGGGGGATCTGATTGGAGGCGTCTGGATCCGGAGGAGATCGGAGAGTCGACCGAGGGATTCGCGGCGGAGTGGGCCGCGATTTGCGGCGGAAATTGCGGCTGCGGCGGCGGAGCTCCCAAAGGGGAGAGGAGGCGACCTGGGATTGACGAAGTACAGGCGCCGTCCGATCGCGCGTGATCGGACGACCCCTGGTGACCCACGTGGCGGCACAAGGGAGGGGAGCAGGTGCACGTGCGGAGCACGTGCCTTGGAGGCACGTGCCTCGCACGTGCGGTTTTAATTTTAATTTTTTTTTTATAAAACCGAATATTAATAGTGCCAAAAATGGCTGACACGTGGCGGCACCAGGTGCTGCCACGTGTCAGCACCACAAAATTCGAGAATAAATCCTTTTGTAAAATCGATAAAAAATAGTAAACGACCTCGGATCGAAAAAGTTTCTTCACGAAAGTTGCTCGTCTCGATGAGATCTACAACTTTCATGAAGACATCAAAGCCAAAATCGATCATTTGCACAAAGTGAATTTTTGGGGTATCCCATGTACATAGAATACCTTGATTTTTTGGGTTTTATAATTTTTTTGTTATTTTTAAACACGATAAAAATCTGGAAAAATATAGAAAAATCAAAGATAAATAAAAGACACTTAATTCTAAATTTTTTGGATTTTTATTGATTAAGAAAATATATACATAAAATACAAGGTCAAAACCGCGAAAATATACAATGTACAAAAGAGGCCCAAAACCCAACTTTCACATATGAGCTCCGATTCACTTGAACTTAGTCTTGTTTTGAAGGTAATTGAATGCATATTAGTTGAAAAGTGAGTAGGATTAAATCGGACACTGGATGGGGAAGATATGTGGCTTTTAGTCCGAAAATCCTGAAATTAGGGTTTGGGTTTTTGGTCCACTTATTTGGGTTAGTTATTTTTTTTGTATTTTTCCTTTATTCTTGTTAGTGATATGTACACAGTGGAAGTGGTTTTGAGTTATTCGGAGTTAGCATGAATGTGTTAAAAATCCGGGAAGTTAGGCTTATTTACAGGTCATTTTGGCTTGGGTTTTTGGCTTCTTATTTTGTGCAGATTTTTGTGCTAAAATGCAATTCTTATGGAAACATGCATGAATGATAATTATGCAAAATAGATGCCAGAATGCTGTTGATTTTGAGGGTTTTGAGCTTAATAAATGATATTTAGAGTGATGAATACGAGATTCATCACCCATCCATCCAACCCAGTTCGCACATGAACTGGGATTGGGGCTTCACCACCGTCGCTTCGCCAGAGCCCCCTCATCTCGATGCACCGATCACCTACACCACCGCTAACCGGGTCGAGGCACTTTGCCCTCGACCCAGGAGTCTGTTGTTGTGCTTTGCAGGTCAAGGCGAGCCCATCTGAGGGCTCGACGTTCTGGAGCAGCAGCTCCACCTCCGCCGGTGCCGCCTGAGCTCTCCGGAGCTTCGTTGGACCATCGGAGGGACTCGTCAGACGCGGGAGGCCCAGACGCATATCCTCCAATCTTTAGTAGCCTCCGAGGAGCTCTCCTGCACGCGCACAAGCCCAGCGAAACTCGCCGGCGTCGAGTTCATCGAGCATCCTCCATAGCCATCCATCTACGCCTCCAGCTCCAGATTAGATCGCAGCCGTTCACCCCAGGAGTAGCCACCACCGTCCGATCAGTGGAGGATAGACCAGGACCGTCAGATCGTAGAGGGTTAGCTGCGCCTCTTCTCAACCGTCAGATCACTACGTGGCGTCCATCTGGCTCTCGACTTAATAAAAGGGTAAATATCCCTTAGGCCCTTAGTCTTTTAGTGTTAATATTTAGTCCTGTAAATATTAAGTTCCTTTGTTTTTATTTTGGTGTATTTGCATATTGGACCTTTCTGTTTGTATTATTTGCATTTTTACCCCTGTACATGATGGACACGTGCATCGATACGTGAATTTTTGGTAAAATTGCAAGATTTGCCTTGTGTTTTTCATGTGTTATTGATTGCATGTTTTAAAATAGGAATGACAAAAAGGTCCTTCCAGGCCTGAGTCACGCGTATCGTGCGTGGGCCTCGGGGACTTTTGCATTTTTGGCCCTATATTTTCTAGCCGTGTTATTCAAAGGGCCCTGGAACTTAATTTAATTGCAGATAGGTCCCTGTGCACTATGTCTTTTTATTTGTTTTTAATAAAATAGCAAAACTACTCCAAATTTGATAAAAGTTGTATACATGGCTCCTGCCATGGTGTAAAATTTTCTCTAATTTTTGGAGACATTTTTGACTCTTTTTATTATTTTTAAAAATTCAAAATCATGCTTTTTTCTTACTGTCCAGTTTTAAAAATCAAAAAACATATTAAATCAACTTTAAAAATTACAAAAAAATTATATATTGTTTGTCTTGCTGTGTTTGATTTTCTGACAAATTTTGGTCATTTTTTAATTTATAAAAATTATAAAAATTGAAAAACATTGAAAACCCTAAAAAATTCTAATAAATAATTAAAAAACCCAAAAATAATAAATCCAGTGCCTAATATTTCCTTGTAATCCCTATTTTACAGGAAAATTACCTTCAGATTTTATTAGGGCCATTTTGCATTTTAATTTGGCCCTTTAAACCTGACTGGACAGTGCCATGCATTTTCAGCCTTGTTTTATTTTTAGAAAAATATATAAAAAACAGAAAAATACTAAAAATTAATCAAAAATAGAAAAAAATATAAAAAACATAAAAATATTTTTGTTTGAATTTTTGGGTGAATTTTGAGTAGTTAAATAATTGTGTGAAGTTGATTGTTTTCTTATTTTCTTAGTTAGTTTCAAAATCCAAAAAAAATATATAAAAATATTAAAATCCACCAAAAATCACTTTCTTTTATTTTATTTCATTTCTGACTACTTCGTAGGCCGCAAGGCCATTACGTGCTCCCTGAGTCCGACCCTGGTCGCTATACCATGCTAATCTAATAGCTAGGGCCACTATTGAGCTTCTTTGATTTTTATCTTATTTTCATGGTATGATCTCACATTTTCTTGATTGACTGGATTGTCTCCGAGATCCGGGTCGCAACGACCCTTGATCCATTTTATTCACCTGAGTCTTGGTGGTCATTTCGGTCATCAGAATGGCTCCGTTGCCGGGGAGCACGGCTTAGTAGTCCGTTTTGATTTTCTTTTATTTTTGTTTCCTTTTTCGCGGCTTTTCGCTGCTCTTTTTGAGTCCGCAGCTTTTTACGACTTTTTATTCTTCTTTTATTTTTGTTTTATTTTATTTTATTTTATTATCTTTTCTTTTATTCTTGTTTCTTTTGCTTGTTTATTTTATTGCTACTTTTGCACATATACCCTGTTTATTTTCCTGTCTTTAGTTGCTTTGCTTTATTTGGTATTTGACACTTTGCTATTGTCTTGCGAGGGCCCGAGGACCGAGGCGACAACTCTCGAGGAGCCGGCGCAACCGCGGTGTTCGGAGGCGGCTCCCTTCTGCACGGAGCCGCAGGAGAGCGCGAGAGAGTAGCTGAGTGGGAGAGGAGTAGATTAGGTTTTATTTTAGCAATATTTGATTTGTTGTAATAATACAGGGACAGCTCAACAGGACTTGGACACTCTCGGGTCTGTTTCGCCGAGCACTGGTGTGCTCGGGGGACCCTTTGGTTGTTTTTCTTTCTTCGCGGCTTTTTATGCGGTTTTTGTTTTCCACTGCCTTTTCCGGTTTCTTGTGGTTTTCTCGAGCCCCTAGACTTAGGAATTTCTATTTGATTGTGATGTTACTAGTAGGATCCAAACACCTAATATATTTGCTTGTGCCTATAGTTCGATAATTGGACCTACAAATAAAAGATTAATAAAAATAGCTGACTTGCTTCCTTCGAGCCTACGTGCCGCAGCCTGCCCTGCCAAACGCTGCTCCTGAACCCGATTTGTCGGGAGGAAGAGGGGAAGACCGAGACCGGACTCTTTGGATCGGAGGCTGGTGATCAGCTAGACGGTTCTTTCGAGTAGAAATTGCCTGTTTAGGGACCCGGTTTTCTGCTTGCACCATTTAGGTAGTTTTATTTCTGTCTTTCAATTCTGCGCGGATCATATTGCATGTAGATTTCTGGAGTCAGGTACGCATTTCTTACTCTACATGCATAATTGATTTCATCGGGCATCGGCTTTTTCGTCTTCTCCCCCTGTTTTGGACTTAATAACCAGAAGAACCGAAAATTTCGTTAGGTGTTTTTGTTTTCATTGAAAAATATCTGAAAAGAAAAATAATAAAATTTGGGACTGCTAACACTATCGACCCTAAAAGACACCTCACTTAAAAACTTGTCGTAGGGAGAGCATCCCTCTCATTATCTGGTTTGATTGTGCGAGAGAGTGACCACGAACACTAGGTAGAGCCCTCCGATATTCTTCTCAACTGATTACCTGCTATTTCTGTATGGAACAGTCGGTTGGGAAAATATCGGGTAACCCAACAGGTCACGTAATTGCTCTGATATCCTGATAGGTCACCAAAATAAAATTGACAAGATAAATTGACCGAGCCTTTGTGGTCTTCAGCTCGTGTTGCGTTGGTGAATCAGGGGTTTGCTTGTGATCATAGTTGTTTTCAGATCTCATCCGCCTTACTCGCCACATCAAGATGATGGGCAGACGATCTTTTAGGCAGCCTCTGGCTGCACCGCTTTCGGGCACGTCTACCCGCTCATCTAGGTTGGTTTGTGAGAGCCGAGACCCGCTCTCCGAACCCGAGTATGATTCCACCCTGTTCTCCCTCGATCCCCCTTCTTCTTCTGAGACCGAGATACCAGTGCCATAGGAGAGACAAACATATGATTTATCGGCACCTGAGTTGAGATGTTTTGATTTTGCAGAGACCATGGCCGGCTGATGATCACACCAGAGGTCCGCAGCATGAGCATTTCGTTCTGGATCAGGGTGCGATCAACTCCACCATGATCACCTTCCTCGAGACAGTGCAGCAGCAGTTGAGGGATCAGGAAGCGTTCATGTTGGACATGAGGCGAGAGATGGAGCTGCTAAGAGCCGCTCGCGACCAGCGCGAGCCCGGAGACGGGCCGAGGTTACCCGACCACGCGGCAGCCGCCGCCGCAGCTGCAGCAGCCACCGCAGCCGCAGCAGCAGCAGCAGATCCAACGAGACCGATGCGGGAGTTACACAACCCCGGATCGACCTTGATGCATCACTGGGTTGTTCTACCAGCCATCGTGGGGGACTTCAAGTTCCCCCCGAACACTTTGCAGCTCCTCCCCCGGTTCCATGGGCTCGCCACTAAGGAGCCCCATCTCCACCTCCAGGAGTTTCTGATGATTTGCAGCACAGTCCACGACCGTCAGGTGGACCAGGATACCATCAGGATGATTGCCTTCCCCTTCTCCTTAGAAGACAAAGCAACCACCTGGCTGAAGCATTTGGGGAAGTTCGTCTACACCTGGGAGCAGCTCCGCACCGAGTACTTGCACAAGTACTATCCACTCGGGCGGACGAACGCCGCTAGAGCCCTGATCAGCAACTTCTCCATGCTCCCCAATGAGCAGTTTCACGAGGCATGGGAGAGGTTTCGAGAGCTGACCGACAGATGCCCACACCACGACATTTCCAAGCCGAAACTTGTTCAGAGCTTTTTCAGCGGGCTGACACCAGAGCTTCAGGGCTTGGTGAACGCTTCTTGTGGCGGGTCTTACTTCGCCAAGGATCACGATCAGGTCTGGGCCATCTACGAGGAGATGGCTGAGAACTATATGGTGATGTCCCAGACCCGATTGTACACACAGGGCAGACCCCAGCAGCCACAGACCGTGCAGTACCAGAGGATAGCACGGGTCGATGTTGGTCCATCTAGTTCGTCAGCGGTAGCAGCAGCACAGGCCGAGTCCTCAGCCGCAGACATGGAGACTATCAGTGAGAAACTGGACCGGATGGAGATTATCGAGAAGAAGCAGTGCCAGGGCATCACGCAGATGGAGCATATGGCACAGACTCTGAGTGACCTGAAGACAGCTCATGTCTCTCCAGGAGGCACAGACGGCTTCCCAGCCCCGTCTTCAGGCACAAGGCGATCCCGGCAGCATCAGCAGCTCATCCCAGTGCTCCAGCTCCCATCAGCAGCCTAGACAGGTCCATCTTGTACAGGCGGAGCCGTACAAGTAGCCGCATCCCACCTACCATTCACCACCATCTCCAGACATGCAGATGGCGGTATACCAGCCGGATCAGCCTCTGGCAGTGCTCCCGCCACCCAGTACGATGCAGAGCCGTTGATGGATGTCAACGAGATTTGGTACGACCGCCCCCAACCCGGTATCCGACGAGACCATCTCGGATTCTGTTGGGCGGCCGGAGGTGCCCAGCCCCAGCAGCAGCCGTTAGGTCAGGGTGGCCAGTACAGCCATCAGAGGGATCACCAGCAGCAGCAGCCCCCAGTATACCCACAACAGCAACAACAACAGTCACAATATGGTCCTCGTCCCTATCAGCAGGGACAGTCTTGGAGGCGTGATCATCATCAACCATATTCTTACCCCTCTCAGCCACAACACCAGCAACCTCATTACCAAAGAGGCTACCCATCAGGCTCTCATGGGCCACCCTATGAGAGCCCCGCCTTGGATGATATAGCCCGCCTTCTCACAGATCAGCAGGCTACCTTTCGACGGGAGATGGATGAGTTCCGCCAGGAGATGCGGGACATCGTGAGAGGGAAGGCCGCCATCCCTGCCCAGATTGAGCCGAATCCCAACAACCTGAAGAGGAAATCTGAGCAGGTATCTTGTACTGAGTATGCCACTCCGAGTGATACTTTTGGTGATATGTGTGCATATATTTTTGATATTGATTTTGTCACACTTAGGAGCGGTAGGATGCCAGCAGACGACGACTCGTCTGAGCGACACCCTGAGGATACATCCAGATCGCCAGACGAGGAGGAGAGCGGTAATGAGGCCGCTAGAGATGATGACGGTGGTACTGATGCCACCACGGATGTTGATCCCACCGGCGGTACTGAGGCCACCGTTTTACCAGTTGGAGGAGGTGGTACTGAGGCCACCTGTGTTGCCGAGCCAGAGCGCGGTACTGAGGCCGCCCGTCTACCAGCCGATGGTGGTGCTGATGCCACCAAGTCTTCTGAGATTCCTGTTGTTTTTCCTATTACTGATGTATCTCGGAACACTTCTGTGAATAGAGGAAAGGGTTTGTTTTCTTCTGGTCCCACTGTGGTGCATGATGTATGTGTGGATCCGGTCGTCGAACCATCTAGACCCTTTCCTAGTCCTTCATCTGAGAAGGACCCTGTGATGCCCTTCCCTAGAGCTCTTCAGATGGGGAAGGGGAAGAAAAAGGAAAATCCCAAAAAAGAGAGCAGGAAGAGTTCAACTAGCAGATGATAGATCGGTTTCACATACAACTGACTCTTCAAGAGGCTTTGCATCAAATCCCTCTTCTTCAGCGTTCACTTAGAGACAGGACTATAGTCAGGAGGAAGAGGAGGAACCACCACTTAGAGATTCATGTGCTGACGAGAGCCACTTGTTTCGCGATCCAGAACCGTCTGCCAGCCAAGAGGCCAGATTCAGGAGCCCCATATGTCAGATGCCATATCAGTGAGAAGAGGTTCGACCACACTCTATTAGACAGCGGATCGTCGATCAACCTACTTACGACAGCCCTTCTCGACCGCTTCGAGCTGGGCACTCTTAGACAGAACAGGACAGTCCTTTAGTTTGCTGATCGATCTGTCAAGAGGCCGAAGGGGTTGTTGCGAGACATCGTCATCACGATTCAGAGCCTCCAATTCCCCGTGGACTTCGTAGTGTTGGACATGGAGATCCCTGAATCAGTGACCGATACCCCCATCATTCTCGGTTGCCCGTTCTTGGCCACAGCCAAGGCAGTGACTGACCATGATAGTGGGAAGGTATACTTTCGCGTCGAGGGCGAAAGTGTACAAATAGAGATGGTCGAGGACAGCAGAGCCAGAGACAGAGCATGCTCAGAGACCACTTCCGATACAGAGCAGATGACAGATGTCGAGCTAGACATCCACCAAGACTGTGACTTTGTGATTACAGACAATGAGGCAGTTTGGGCAGACCCAGCAGCACAGGCCATCCTCTCACTTTCAGATTCCGCTGATGCAGAGATGACATCAGAGGAGAGCTTGGAGAGCACATTCCTGGTTCATGATACTTTTGAGGCAGCAGAGCTGGTCCTCGACCGCGAGACTGATTTTTGTGATGATGGTGGTACTAATGCCACCTTAGATGACACAGATCCCTTGGAGTCAGATTCTGACTGGGCAGATTGTGATGATTACATGCCAGACCTGACTTCCACTGAGCCTGCAGATAGGGAGGAGGAAGATGACGAGCAGAGCAGAGACAGTCCAGCAGGGCAACCTTCTCCAGTTTTTGAGAGTGACAGAGAGTTTCAGTTCTCCCATGCAGATTTGGCAGCGTTCACGCAGACTTTTCAGAGGACAGATCCACCAGCACCCAGTTGTCCAGAGCTGAAGCCGCTCTCTACATCGCTGAAGTATAGATTCCTTGCGGGTGAGCATGAGATGTACCCAGTCATTATCTCCGCCGATTTGACTGGAGAGCGGGAATCCCGTCTGATGGGGGTTCTTGAAAAGAACCGCAAGGTGATAGGATGGAGCGTAACAGATCTCCAGGGGATAAGTCCGTCCCTGTGCTCCCACCATATCTATCTCGAGGATGAGGCGAAGCTGTCGCATGAGTTCCAGCGGCGGCTGAACCCAAATCTAAGAGAGGTTGTCATGAAGGATATTTCGAAATGGTGGAGCGCCGATTTTATCTACCCCATATCCGACTCCAAGTGGGTCAGCCCTTTGCATGTGGTGCCCAAGAAGACGGGCATCACTACAGTGGTCAGTGAGTCTGGAGAGGAGATTGCTACACGGGTACCCACTTCTTGGCGAGTCTGCGTTGACTACAGGAGACTCAACCAGGCCACCAAGAAGGATCATTTCCCCCTGCCCTTTATAGATCAGATCATTGAGAGACTGGCAGGGAAGAGCCACTACTGTTTTCTGGATGGGTACTCGGGTTACAACCAGGTGGCCATCGCTCTAGAGGACCAGGACAAGACTACCTTTACCTATCCCTTTGGCACATACGCCTTCCGACGCATGCCATTTGGGCTATGCAATGCCCCTACGACCTTTCAGAGATGCATGCTGTCGATCGTTTCGGACATGGTAGGGGAGTGCTTGGAGGTCTTCATGGATGATTTCTCGGTTTACGGCGACGGATTCGACTCCTGTCTTGACTGCCTAGACCGAGTCCTTCAGTGATGTATAGAGGTTCACTTGGTGTTATCTTGGGAGAAGAGTCACTTCGTGGTGACTCAAGGGACGGTGCTTGGCCATATCATCTCCAACAGAGGCATGGAGGTTGATTCGACCAAGGTAGATGTCATTAGAAAACTCGCACCACCGTCCAATTTGCGGCAGTTACGGTCATTCCTGGGGCACGTCGGTTTCTACCGACGATTCATTCATGATTTCAGTAGGATTCCCGACCGTTGACTGACCTGTTGATGAAAGACACCGAGTTCCTTGTCAATGACAAGTGTCTTTCGTCGTTTGAGACTCTCAAGAGATGTGTTGTTGAGGCTCCTGTTCTCCAGCTGCCTGATTGGTCTCTCCCATTCGAGATCATGACGGATGCCTCCGATTTTGCCGTGGGGGCCGTGCTGGGACAGAGGAGGGATGGAGTCCCATTTGCTATCCACTACGCTAGCCGTACAGTGGATTCCGCACAGCGGAACTACACAGTCACAGAGAAGGAGATGCTAGCCGTAGTTTTCGCCCTAGATAAGTTCAGATCGTACATTATTGGTTCTAGAGAGACCCTGTGCATATATCATACCGCCATCAGGTACCTCATGCCAAAGAAGGATGCCAAGGCCAGACTGACTAAATGGATCCTTCTACTCCAGGAGTTCGACATTGAGATCAAGGATAAGCCTGGAGTCAAGAATGTGGTGGCGGATCATCTCTCCCGATTAGAGCATCTTGAGGATTCAGAGCAGATCGATCCTATTTGTGAGACCTTCCCAGGTGAGGCGATCCTTGCTATCGCCTCTCTCCCATGGTACGCCGATATTGTGAACTTTCTTGTTGCTAAGAATGTTGCATCAGATTGGCCCAGGCAGAGGCTTGAGACCTTCCTCGCGAATGCCAAGTCCTACCACTGGGAGGATCCCATCCTTTACCACGAAGGAGGGGATAGCGTCTGGCGTAGGTGCATTCCTCAGGAGGAGCACCATAGCGTCCTCACTTACTGCCACAAGCTTGAGGTAGGAGGACATCACTCTGGGAGGAGAACGGCACAGAAAGTGCTCCAATCCGGCCTGTGGTGGCCTACCCTCTTCAAGGACTCTGATGAATTCGTGAAGAGGTGTACTGACTGTCAGAGGATGGGCACTTGTAGACATCGTGATATGATGCCGATGCAGCCCATTCACTTCTGTGAGGTTTTTGACGCATGGGGCATCGATTTCATGGGTCCATTCCCTAAGAGTCAGGGATTTGAGTACATTCTGTTGGCCGTTGATTATGTGAGTCGTTGGGTAGAGGTCATCCCCGCCCGAACCGCTGATGCCAGGACAGTTTGCAGATTTTTGAGGAAGCACATCATTACGCAGTTCGGGGTCCCTCGAGTGTTGATTTCTGATGGGGGGTCTCATTTCATCAATGACCAGGTGAAGGCCCTTGCTAGCGAGTTCGATATAGACCATCGAGTTGCCACTCCATACCATCCACAGACGAATGGTCTTGCCAAGGTGTCAAACATGGAGATCAAGACTATTTTGCAGAAAGTCGTCCGCCCTGACCGAAAGGATTGGTCACAGCTTTTGGACTCGGTCTTGTGGGAATATATGTCACGACCCCGTTTCTCGGGCCATCGGATCCTCCCATATCCGGATCTGGTTATTCAGCAATAATTTATTCAGCAATCACAACTAACATTCAGAAATATACTGCAATTAAAAATACTCGAAAGAAAGTATTTCAACACTTTTCCGTTAACAAAATAAAGTTCAGATGATACACTGCCCCACTATAACCATTACATGTACATCAGCTTGAAAGGAAAATATACAAAAGATTACTAACTACCTTAAAGAGTAAAGCTACTGTGGCTGGCTGGATGTCTAGTATGTAAGCCGGATGAATTTTTAAAGTTCTTGCGATGGATCACCGATACCTGTTGGGTTTTCCATAAATCATAGGATAAAAATTAGCGAATGCTAAGTAACAAAGAAGAGAAAAGCAAACAAATTGTGTAATTTTTCAAAACTTGATATCACAAAAATTTCATTCCTTTTCATTAATTTAAGTCCTATTCCTTTCTATTCCACATCAGGGATTAGTCCAGGGGAACCCCACCATTCTTGGACTCCGAAGCAGTGGATGCTTCGAGATTGGAGATTGTGTTGATCTTGGTAAGCTTATGCCGCCCCACGTCGCCTCAACCAATCCTCCAATACTACCCTGACAATTTCCTTTTCTTTTATTAAATAGGGTCTCAACCCTCAGCCTGGAAAAACAAATGAGCACACCGTCCTCGAGGACTCGGTTGCTTAAAACCTCAGGCTAACATGTAATCATATAACCTAGCGGCTTTAAATACATATTATCGTGACCCAGTCGCTATTGAACCACCCGTGCCTCCACATGGCACGACCACATCTTCCGTCGTTCCAACCCGAATATATTGACTCCCGGTACCACCCGTTGCAAAACATTCAATTTGTGTGCACTTATCATAACAAGGCAACCGTGTACCACCTAGGTAGGGAAACGCCAATACGGGTTCCTTCCGACAAACCTACAGGTTGCATGCCCGACCTGTAGCTCTACTCCCAGTCATCCTTATCGTGACACACGATCCTTTTCAGGATCCAACTCAAACCACATCAATTCACATGATGTAATTCATTCATTAAGTCTTCGATTTGCATAATCCGCAATACTTAGTATAGACTCACATATATATTATTCATATGCATATATACTCGTATTTATGCCTGTTTTAACTCCCAAACCCAAACTTTCAAAGCCAACGCATCAATTTGATGCGTAAACCTTATTTTAATGGGAATTACAAAGCAATTCTTCAGAGTTTTTCAAAAATAGCCAAAATTAAGGTTCTTCGTAGCAAAGAATACAAAATCAAGAATTTCAATAATTTCTTATGAAAACCCAACAGCAAAGGAAGGATTTCGTTACCTAATCGAGCTCTCTCTCGTGTATGCAAGGCTTTATCGAGTTTCATTTTTAGAAAGGCTATTTTAAGGCTCCTGAAAAGATCGAATTTCAATTTTTCGTATCAAAACGGTAAGAACATGTTAAGAACGCGAAGAACGAACGAAGAACGCGAAGAACACGAAGAACGTCAAGAACATATTTTCTCTTAAAATTTCGACAGAGTTTCCCTTATATCGGAACATATTTCTCGGAAAAATTTGGCAGAGTTTCCCCTTATATCGGGATATATTTTTTGGAAAATTTCGGCAGAGTTTCCCCTTATATCGGGACATATTTCAAAATAAAAACGAAAAGAGTATCCTCTATAAAATCAATCGAGAGGAAAATGACAACGAAACTGAAAGAATATATTCAACAACAAGAGATGAAGAACCGGTAGACACCACACATCTTAGGTGAGTGAACGTGTGACGAATCACAGTGTCACTGACGTGCATAGCCGCCCGCACCTAAGTAGGGTATTACATAGATTTTTCCATCTAAATAACTATAAAAGCATAATGCGAAGAATAGAAAAATAAACGATGGAGAATCGGTAGACACCACGCATCTTAGATGAGTGAACGTGTGACGAATCACAGGGTCACCGACGTGCATAGCCGCCCGCACCTAAGTAGGGTGTTACACAGATTTCTCCTCGAACCACAACAAGAAAACGAATCAGAAAGAAAGATGAATCAAGAACAAAACTTGGAAGAACAAGAGTATGAATTGAAAGCGAAGCAACTAAGAGAGGACCATACCTTTCTCCTCCTCGTTCTCCCGGCAGCGCTTCGCTAGCGCTCCTCCCCCGCCTCCCACTCCTCCTCCCAACCTCTCGAACCTAGCCCTTGGGGTGGTGGTGGTAGTGGATGTTGTAGAGAATGAATGGGTGGGGGGGGGGGTCTATTTATAGGCCCCAGAAAACCACTAACCATGGTTAGAAAAGCATGGTTTAGGCCTTAACCATGGTTTAGCAGCCCATGGTTTTGGCCAAAACCTATCCCAAACTTGGAGCTTAAGTTAGAACATTCTAGAGGATTCTAGATTCGCTAATTATGCTTAATTAACACTAATCATGATTAACTTTCACTAATCGCAATTTAACTTTCGCGGTTTACGCTTATCTTTTATTAACTATTGATTAGTGTTTACTAATGATCATTCTCTTTAAGGTTGTTATGGTTTCAATCCTCTTTAAGGTCGTTATGCCTGCATTTCTAGTCTCGAGGATGAGACTTCCTTTAAGGTTGTTATAATTGTAAAGCCTTGAACTTGGCATATCTCGGATCCTATATATAAGATCCGGCTTGTCAAGAGAAAACCAACGAAATTTGTTTCGTGTGAATCAGACTTCGTTTTGAATAGTTATGATTTTCCGAAGAAAGAGAAGTCATTAATCCATAATGACTGTCATTAAGACTAATTAAACATGATTAAAGAAATTAATGATGATTGAAAGCCGCTAATGAACATATACATAATACATAATGCTATCATTCAAACAAGTACGGGTATTTCTCTCTCATTTCTACCTCAGGTTCCCATGTGGCTTCTTCAAACTCTTGGTTTCGCCACAATACTTTAACTAGAGGCACCTCTTTGTTTCTCAACTTCTTGATATCCCTTTCAAGTATTTGCACAGGTATCTCTTGGTATGTCAAGTCTGGCTCAACATGTAAATCATCATAACTTATCTTATGCTCTAGATCCCTAATGTACTTTCTCAGATTTGATACATGAAATACATCATGTATTGCCGAAAGATGTGGAGGAAGTGCAAGTCTATAGGCAACTTTTCCAATCCGTTGAATAATTTCAAAGGGACCCATGAACCTGGGTGCTAACTTCCCACGTAAGCCAAACCTCTGAACACCCTTCATAGGTGATACTTTGAGAAATACAAAGTCACCTACCACAAATTCAAGGCCTCTTCGCCTGGTATCACTATAACTTTTCTGGCGAATCTGAGCAGTTAATAGTCTTTTTCTAGCAATAACTACAGCTTCCCGTGTCTCCTGAAGTCTATCTGAATCATAAAGGTTCTTTATTCTGACCTCTTGCCAACACAAAGGAGTAGTATACTTTCGTCCATATAGTGCTTCAAATGGTGCCATGCCAATACTTGTATGGTAACTATTATTGTAGGTGAATTCTACAAGAGGCAAATGTTTAATCCACGATCCCTTCCATTCTAAGGCACATGCTCGTAGCATATCCTCTAGTGTTTGAATCGTACGTTTTGACTGACCATCTGTTTGTGGATGATATGCTGTACTCAAGCATAGTTGTGTAACTAAAGCTTTCATGAAGTTCTCCCAATAGTGTGAGGTGAATCGTGAATCTCGATCAGAAACTACTTCCTTCGGGATACCATGGAATTGAATCACATGTGTAATATATAACTCAACAAGCTGGTCTAGAGTGAAAGATAAACTTATCGGAATGAAGTGTGCTAACTTTGTCAGACGATCTATTATAACACAGATACTATCTTTACTACCAATCGTCTGAGGTAAGCCAGTAATGAAATCCATGGAGATGCTTTCCCATTTCCATTCAGATATAGGGAGGGGTTGCAATAATCCTGGTGGCTTTTGGTGTGAAGCCTTTACCTGCTGGCAAGTTAAATATGAATTCACAAACTCAGCAACATCTTTCTTCATTCCCGTCCACCAAAAGTATGAATGAAGATCCTTATACATCTTCATAATTCCTGGATGAATAGACAATCTAGAACAATGAGCTTCTCGTAAGATGTCTTTCCTTAGTTCAAGTGTGTTTGGTACACAAACTCTGTGATGATTATACAGTAAACCATCTTGTATCTGGAATCCCTCTATCTCATTCTTCTCAAGTTGTTGTTTCAAGTCTTTAAGGACTGGATCATCCTCCTGTCCTTTCTTTATTTTATCCCATATTTCTGGTTTGTATCGATGAGGATTAGTTATAGTATCAGCACTACTATCAAATGGTTTCCATTCACTTAGCGTTGATAGTAAACCCCAAAAGTGGATAGCACTCACTAACCCAGGTGAATAAGTTCTTCTGCTAAGGGCATATGCTACGACGTTCCCTTTACCAGGGTGGTAGGAGATAGTGCAATCATAGTCTTTCAGCAACTCTAGGTACCGTCTCTGTCTCATATTGAGTTCCTTCTGATCAAATAGATATTTCAAGCTTTTATGATCGGTGAAGATTTCAAAAGTAATACCATACAGGTAGTGTCTCCATATCTTTAAAGCGAAAACTACGGCAGCTAATTCAAGGTCATGTGTTGGGTAATTCTTCTCATGTGTCCTGAGCTGTCGTGATGCATACGCAACTACCTTACCATGTTGCATAAGAACCGCCCCAAGTCCTTCTTTAGATGCGTCAGTGTACACTGTAAACCCTTCACTCCCGGAGGGTAGAGTAAGGATGGGTGCAGATGTTAGGCATTCTTTCAGTGTCTGAAAACTAGCTTCACATGTATCAGACCATAAGAATGGGACCTCCTTTTGAGTTAGTCTAGTCATTGGCAATGCTATCCGTGAAAAGTCCTTCACGAATCTTCTATAATATCCAGCTAAACCCAGAAAAGATCGTATTTCTGTGATAGTCTTCGGGCGTTCCCAACTCATCACCGCACTAACCTTTGTAGGATCAACTGATATACCTTCCCCAGAAATAACATGGCCTAAGAAAGATACTTCAGATAGCCAGAAGTCACATTTGCTATATTTAGCATACAATTTGTTCTTCCTTAGAGTTTCAAGTGCCTTCCTGAGATGATGTTCATGCAGATACTTATCCTTTGAGTAAATAAGCACATCGTCAATAAAGACTACTACAAAGTGATCTAAGAACTCCTTGAATACTCTATTCATGAGATCCATGAAGGCTGCTGGGGCATTTGTTAGTCCAAAAGGCATAACTAAGAATTCATAATGCCCGTATCTAGTTCGAAAAGCTGTCTTGGGAATATCTGTATCTTTAATTTTCAACTGATGGTATCCAGATCTTAAATCAATCTTGGAATACACAGTTGAACCTTGTAACTGATCAAAGAGATCATCTATTCTTGGCAGAGGATACTTGTTCTTTATTGTCCTCTTGTTTAGTTGTCTATAGTCAATGCACAACCGCATCGACCCATCCTTTTTCCTAACAAATAAGACAGGTGCACCCCATGGTGAAGTACTAGGACGAATGAATCCTTTATCTAACAGTTCTTGCAATTGTACCTTTAACTCTCGTAACTCAGCTGGTGCCATCCTATACGGAGGGATAGAGATAGGCTGAGTATCAGGTATGAGAGAGATTTCAAATTCAATCTCTCGCTCAGGTGGTAATCCAGGTAGTTCCTCTGGAAATACATCAGTAAAATCGCACACTATAGGCACATCTTCTATCATTCTTTCTGACCCTGATGTAGTGGATACATAAGCTAAATAACCTTGGCACCCTTGCTCTAATAACTGTTGTGCCTTCAATGTAGAGATATATTTGATATTATCATTGGATGTCTTTCCAATGAACTGGAACTCTATCGAGTTAGGAAGGTGAAATGTTACTGTCTTCTGGAAACAGTCAAGACATGCATGATGCCTTTCTAACCATTCCATTCCTAGTATAAGATCAAAGTCCTCCATTTCGATTAGTAGTAGTGAAACAGGTAACTGATGTCCCGCTATCAGTATTATACAATTATCCAAGATTTCTCAGATTATAAATACTTGTCCTCCTGGTCCCTTGATCAGATAGGACTATTGTACTTCTACTGGTATCTTACCCAAAGTGGGTACTAACCGTCGAGCAATAAATGAATGTGAAGCACCAGAATCAAATAAGGCATGTACTGAAAAGCCATGAATAGTAACGGTACCTTGTACGACTGTGCCTGAGTGGTAGGCTTGTTCTTCGGTAATTGCATTGAGCTGGCCATTAGGAATAGGCAAGCTAGAACCCGCAACACTTTGGGGTGGTTGTATTGTAGGAGACGCTCCTTGTGACCTCGACCTCTACCATGTCTTCCTCCATGTGTTGCTCCATTGCTCGAGGTGGATGTTATACTATTAATTGGGGTTGATTTAAACCCTGAACCTCTCAACTTCAGACAATTTTTCTTGATGTGGCCTTCCTGATGACAGTAAAAACACACACGTGCTCCTGTTTGAGCTGAAGATCCAGCCACAGAGGTGCTAGGTCCTGCTGCTGAGTCGCGAGGATATAGTGGAGGTCTAGAGAAACCCCTTCTTCCTGATAATTCCTGACCCAAGGTCTGTGGTGAGCTTATATTGGAACCGGCTGGATGACATCGACGATCTCTACGATTATAATGTGCCTTGCTTTTGGATGGTCCACCATTAAAGTGGAAACTTCTTCTTTGGCGGTTTTCATCCCTCTCCATCTCAATACGAGTGGCGATGTCCATTGCTTCATCTACTGTTGGGGCTCTAAAACCAACAAGCTTTTCTCGTAGATCTCCCTAAAGACCGCTAACAAATTTGGTAAGAGACTCTTGTGGTGAAGCTTCTAGAGCTGGTGAGTACCGTAGTAGCTCAGTAAAGTGGATATGATAATCTCGTACAGTCTTAGAACCCTGATTCAGAGAAGCCAACTCTCTCCTCTTTAATTCTTCCCAATGAGAGGGACAGAAGTGAGCTCGGAACCTCTCTTCGAAGATATCCCATGGAACAAGATCTGCTAACTTCTTGGAAATTGCTCTCCACCATCGTCTTGCATAGTCTGCTAAGGAGTAATCAGCAAAGTGCACCCAAGTATCTGCTGGTGCGTGTATTATTCTAAACATCCTACTGACGTCATCAAGCCATAATTCAGCCTTGGCAGGTGTCTCTAACACCTTTGAATCGAGGAATTTTTCCCTTTCGGTAATTATCTAGTAATGTTTGGTGTCTAAGAAGGGCCTTCTCCATTGCTCCTTCAACCGGGGTAGGAGCAGACTCAGTTGAAGGATGGTAACTAGATTCTTCCTCAAAAAGATGGACAGAACCTTCAATCGTAGCATCCGCATGCTTAGATGCCTCGGGTCTCTCAGCTTGTGCATTGAGCCTCTCCTCCAATGCTTGTTGCCTTTGCCCCATGTCTTGGAGCATTGCCATCATAGCCGCTAATTGTCTAGACATGTCTTGGTCTACCATGATCCTGGGATGAGTCAAGGTCAAAGGTCAGATCCTATATGTCTTAGCATGATGTACATAAGGGACAATGACTTGTGAATGGTACTGCAGTCATTTATTAAGATCAAAAGATCTTAATACAACCTTAGTTTCTGAATACCGCTCATAGTTATTAATTACTAAATAAATTACCGGAGTAACCAAGCTCTGATACCAATCTGTCGTGACCCCGTTTCCTGGGCCATCGGATCCTCCCATATCCGGATCTGGTTACTCAGCAATAATTTATTCAGCAATCACAACTAACATTCAGAAATATACTGTAAATAAAAATACTCGGAAGAAAGTATTTCAACACTTTTCCATTCACAAAATAAAGTTCAGATGATACACTGTCCCACTATAACCATTACATGTACATCAGATTGAAAGAAAAATATACAAAAGATTACTAACTACCTTAAAGAGTAAAGCTACTGTAGCTGGCTGGATGTCTAGTATGTAAGCCGAATGAATTTTTAAAGTTCTTGCGAGATCACCGATACCTGTTGGGTTTTCCATAAATCATAGGATAAAAATTAGCGAATGCTAAGTAACGAAGAAGAGAAAAGCAAAAAAATTGTGTAATTTTTCAAAACTTGATATCACAAAAATTTCATTTCTTTTCATTAATTTAAGTCCTATTCCTTTCTATTCCACATCAGGGATTAGTCCAGGGGAACCCCATCATTCTTGGACTCTGAAGTTGTGGATGCTTCGGGATTGGAGATTGTGTTGATCTTGGTAAGCTTATGCCGCCACACGTCGCCTCAACCAATCCTCCAATACTACCCTGACAATTTCCTTTTCTTTTATTAAACAGGATCTCAACCCTCAGCCTGGAAAAACAAATGAGCACACCGTCCTCGAGGACTCGGTTGCTTAAAACCTCAGGCAAACATGTAATCATATAACCTAGCGGCTTTAAATACATATTATCGTGACCCAGCCACTATTGAACCACCCGTGCCTCCACATGGCACCACCACATCTTCCGTCGTTCCAACCCGAATATATTGGCTCCCGGTACCACGCGTTGCAAAACATTCAATTTGTGCGCACTTATCTTAACAAGGCAACCGTGTACCACCTAGGTAGGGAAACGCCAATACGGGTTCCTTCCGACAAACCTACAGGTTGTATGCCCGACCTATAGTTCTACTCCCAGTCATCCTTATCGTGACACACGATCCTTTTCAGGATCCAACTCAAACCATATCAATTCACATGATGTAATTCTTTCATTAAGTCTTCAATTTGCATAATCAACAATACTTAGTATAGACTCACATATATATTATTCATATGCATATAAACTCGTATTTATGCCTGTTTAACTCCCAAACCCAAACTTTCAAAGCCAATGCATCAATTTGATGCGTAGACCTTATTTTAAGGGTAATTACAAAGCAATTCTTCAGACTTTTTCAAAAATAGCCAAAATTAGGGTTCTTCGTAGCAAAGAACACAAAATCAAGAATTTCAATAATTTCTTATGAAAACCCAACAGCAAAAGGAAGGATTTCGTTACCTAATCGAGCTCTCTCTCGTGTATGCAAGGCTTTATCGAGTTTCGATTTTAGAAAGGCTATTTTAAGGCTCCTGAAAAGATCGAATTTCAATTTTTCGTATCAAAACGCTAAGAACATGTTAAGAACGCGAAGAACGAAAGAAGAACGTGAAGAACGTGAAAACATGAAGAACGTCAAGAACATATTTTCTCTTAAAATTTCGACAGAGTTTCCCCTTATATTGGGACATATTTCTCGGAAAAATTCGGTAGAGTTTCCCCTTATATCGGGACATATTTCTCAGAAAATTTTGGCAGAGTTTCCCTTTATATCAGGACATATTTCAAAATAAAAACGAAAAGAGTTTCCTCTATAAAATCAATCGAGAGGAAAATAACAACGAAACTGAAAGAATATACTCAACAACAAGAGATGAAGAACCGGTAGACACCACACATCTTAGGTGAGTGAACGTGTGACGAATCACAGGGTCACTGATGTGCATATCCGCCCGCACCTAAGTAGGGTATTACACAGATTTCTCCATCAAAATAACTATAAAAGCATAATGCGAAGAATAGAAAAATAAACGATGGAGAATCGGTAGACACCACACGTCTTAGATGAGTGAACGTGTGACGAATCACAGGGTCACTGACGTGCATAGCCGCCCGCACCTAAGTAGGGTGTTACACAGATTTCTCCTTGAACCACAACAGGAAAATGAATCGAAAAGAAAGATGAATCAAGAACAAAACATGAAAGAACAAGAGTATGAATTGAAAGCGAAGCAACTAAGAGAGGATCAAACCTTTCTCCTCCTCGTTCTCCCGGCAACGCTTCGCTAGCGCTCCTCCCTCGTCTCCAACTCCTCCTCCCAACCTCTCGACCCTAGCCCTTGGGGTGGTGGTGGTAGTGGAAGTTGTAGAGAATGAATGGGTAGGGGGGGTCTATTTATAGGCCCTAGAAAACCACTAACCATGGTTAGAAAACCATGGTTTAGGCCTTAACCATGGTTTAACAGCCCATGATTTTGGCCCATGGTTTTGGCCAAAACCTATCCCAAAGTTGGAGCTTAAGTTAGAACATTATAGAGGATTCTAGATTCGCTAATGATGCTTAATTAACACTAATCGTGATTAACTTTCACTAATCGCGATTTAACTTTCGCGGTTTACGCTTATCTTTTGTTAACTATTGATTAGTGTTTACTAATGATCATTAGCAGCTTTCAATCATCATTAATTTCTTTAATCATGTTTAATTAGTCTTAATGACAGTCATTATGGATTAATGACTTCTCTTTCTTCGGAAAATCATAACAATTCAAAACGAAGTCCGATTCACACGAAACAAATTTCGTTGGTTTTCTCTTGATGAGCCGGATCTTATTATATAGGATCCGAGATATACCAAGTTCAAGGCTTTACAATATAGGACGTCTTTCAAGACACCTTTGGGCACATCTCCCTTTCGCCTCGTATATGGCAAGCCGTGCCATTTACCTGTTGAGCTGAGGCACATGTCACTTTGGGCAGTTACAGATATTCTTTTGGATCCAGATAGTGTAGGAGACCAGAGGAGGGCAGAGTTAGCAGCCTTGGAGGAGCTTAGAGATACCGCCTTCTCAAACAGCCTACAGTACAAGGAGAGAGTGAAGGAGTGGCATGATTCTCACATCATCCACAAGCATTTTGAGCCTTGACAGAGAGTATGGCTGTTTGATGCTAGGCTTCATCTATTCCCAGGGAAGCTACATAGCAAATGGAAGGGCCCATATCTAGTGAGAAAGATACATGACAACGGTAGCATTGACATATCTGAGTTGTCTTCTGAGAGTACCTTTCGAGTGAACGGCCAGCGGCTCAAGCCATTTCTAGATCATGAGCCGCGAGTCGTTGATGTTTCCCCTATTCATTTTGCGTGAGATGTGGTCTCTTGACTCACATCTATTGCATCTCACACCTGATTATCACTGTTCTTCCGACCTGTATAGATCTAGATGTCCATATCATTCCATTCTTTAGTCTCACATCCCTTTCTTCATCTTTTGATTATGCTATACTTAGGGTGTACTTTACCCTAAGTATAGGTGGGATGTAGGACTTTTTAGTATTTCTTTTGATTCATTCTACCTCTGTCTTTGCTGCCTATACTTAGGGATATTTTACCCCAAGTATAGGGGGGTAGACCCTGTACATTCGCCACTCGGTTTTTCCCTTTGTGTACAACCTGCTATACTTAGGATTATTTGATCCTAGTATAGGAGGAAAAACCGAGATCCTCTTGACTTTCTATTCATTCATTCGTCTTTGTATATAGCCTTTCTTTTCACTTCCCCATACTAAGAACGAGTTATGTCTTCTTCATCGCTCTTGACTTTGCGGACATCGTTCGAGCTAAGTATAGGGGGGTGTGTATATATTTCATATATACATTAGCATAACTCGTCCTTTGTGTGAGTGTGTTAATAAATAAAAATGGCTAAAAACCCTAAAATCCATAAAAATAAAAAATTTTCGTGTAAATAAACATTCTTTTATTGCACATACATGACTATTGTACAAATTATTTTTGTAAAAATGTTTTCAAAAATGATTTTGTGTAAAGTTTGTGTAAATATGTGTATATCAAAATTATGTATATAGTACAAAATTTTCCAAAATGTTTTGAAAATAAAAAAGTTTGCAAAAATCTTGTGTAAATTTGTGTAAATATTATGCAAAACTTGCATTCATGCATACATCCATGATTTCAAAACATTTTTAAAAAATTTTCGCATTTGTGTAAATATTGTGTAAATAGCATCTTTGTATATACTTGTATATAGTTTTTCCTGGATTATAGTTGACATCTAAACTAGCCTGGAATTAAATTGGGAAATGGAGCTTGATTAAGATCTTAATCCACCTAATTCTAAGAGGAACCTTATAGGGCATAGGGTTAAGGCTTTTCAGGTCCATGGTGACTTAATTCTTTGAGTCCACTAGGATATGATCACATGTGATCTCAATGAGCCTAAATAGAGCACTTAACAACATACACATGACTCATATAGACAATGGCTTTACTTGGACACCACACTTAGCACCGAGCTCTCTACGGATGAGGTGGTGAGGAGGCAGTCTTCCTTGACTTGGGGTAGCATATGAGGGTAGTACTTCTAGGCGGAACCTCTCTTCTTCTTTTAGTGAAGGAAGTGCGTCTCAACTTAGTTTGGTTGCCATGAGGTATAACGACGGGAGTTGTGGGTTGCAATAATGCTTCAAAAGAGGGATAGTCTACTGGCTCAAGAGGAAAAACTCCTTGTATATATGCTGCACATGTATATGTTGTATAGATGCACTTGAAAAAAAATGCAAAAAGAAAATAACTCCAAAAAATGGTGGGTCTGATAGAAAATGATAATCCCACCGGAGTATCTATATAGTGCAATAAGCAAAGCTTGAGATTCATGTCCCACCTTATGTAGATTGCAGCAGGGAGACTTAGCTACACTGGTTGAGCTCCCAAGGATACATGGCTACACTGGCCATGGTCCATTCTCTTCTTCCCCCTCTTCTTGAGCAGGTTGAACTTGAACTTAGATGGGAATACCCCGCTCCTCGAGGAAAGAGTGGCCAGACTAGGGTCATAGAGTTACCTTGTTGGGGAGGGTTGTCAAGTTGCCACTTCTGAGGTGGAGAGCTTATACTTCACATTCACAATACAAGGAAAGATTCATGGTCTGCAGGGTTTGTGTTTGTAGACTTGTTCTGATCTGGATTGTTGAGGAGTCTTGACTATAGATTGGTGGAACTTAGAGGCTGTTGAGTTTTAAACTTAAGTCCAAATAAGGTTCCGACACATTAATAATCCAAAGATCTGATCGAGCTCCATAATTCAATTTAATGAAGGCAAGTTTAATATTCAACCTTGATCCATGTACATTCTCCTCTTTTTCTTTTTCTTTTTCACTTCTTTTTCAAATAAGTGTTTGCTAAGGGACTAGCAAAGTTAAGTATAGGGGGGTGATGAATACCCATTCATCACTCTTTATTCTTATATTTTAGCTACAAAAAACCTTTGCAAATGCATGTAGATATTTGCAAATACAAATAATTACCAAAAAGCATGCATTGTATAAAATTAAATAATTAGCATGTTTTTGTGCAAAAATAAAAGAATAAAGAATTAAAAGAAAAAGAGGGAGATATTTAGAATAAATATTGAGCAAACTAATCCCAAGGGAGGGCTCAGCATGGGCCTGACCGCATAAAAGCCCAAGTAGAGAGAGGTAAGGGAGCTCATGTGTAAATATACCTGTAAATAAAATAATAATATTTTCCTCCAAAAATAAAATAAAATGGGCTTGTATATATTTGTAAATACTTGTAAATACAAAATCAAAATAAAAATAGAAAAATTAAAAATACCCTTCCTTGTACATATTCATCATGTACATAGACTCCCTAGCCCTATTTATTTCACCTTGTAAATAAATAAATAAATTAAAATCTCTAAAAATTGGTATATATTCCATATCCTATTATGTAAATAAATAAAATAAAAACCATAAAAACAAAAATAAAATAAAAAGAACAAAATTAAAAATCAAAAGAAACATTGTAAATATACCATGTACATACTTGTATATATCTATTTATTTTACCCCTATAAATAAATAATAAAAATAAAATAAAAACATAAAAATATTCCTAATTTTATTCTATAAAAAAATAAAATATAAAATTAGGATGAAAAGGTAAAAAAAAAATTAATTAAAAATCAAAAATTAAAAATCAATATTGTATATATACCTATACATAGTACTATATACCTTATTTTTATTTCAAAAAAATAATTAAAAATCACAAAAAAATAGTTTAAAATAAAATAAACACTTTTCATGTTTTGAGTTTTCAATAATTCGGCCATTTTCTATTTTTATTTGAATTTCCAAATCATTTACGCGTGGCCTCTTCTGACTGGTCCACGGGGGATGTTGACCCCCCGGTCAACTCCCCCCCCCCCCCCCCCCCCGGACCACAAAGTCCTGGATCTGAGTTTCGACCCGATATCTCGACATTTTCTAGACTCGATTCGACCACTAAAATCTCTAACTCCGGGTCCTAATCACTCCCTGATCCACGTAGATCCACGCCCGGACGTTAGCCTTGGGATCCGCGCTCTGAGCTTCACGCCCGACTCCCATCTAGCCGGAACCCTAGCCGTAAAAAGTCTTATCTCTGCTGGCTTCGTCACTCATCTTTGGATCGGCTCTTTCCACCCTAGGACCTCCATAGCCACCGCCTGAGTGACAGCTCGCGTTCGGCCGTGTTGCAGCGAGGAGGGAGCAGCTGGACCACTGATCCGACGACTTTGCACCACCGTGCGCCGCCACGAGGTGGTGCTCGAGCCTCGGGCATCGACGGCCCTCGAGGCTAGGACCTAGAGCTTCCCCAACTCTTCCTCAGTCGATCTCGTCCATCAGGTAGTCCCAGTTCGTCCTTAGTTTTGCTAATTTTCATCTTCGCCCAAATCTACCCATCGCCGACGACCTTCGATTCCAACCACCTTCGCCCGCATCTCGATCATCGGAGTCATCCATCACCTTCGCCTTTCCCCCACGCACCTTTTGCACCCATCCATCCAACCCAGTTCGCACAGGAACTAGGATTGGGGCTCCACCACCGTCGCTTCGCCGGAGCCCCCTCATCTCGACGCACTGATCACCTACACCATCGCTAACCGGGTCGAGGCACTTTGCCCTTGACCCAGGAGTCTGTTGCTGTGCTTTGCAGGTCAAGGCGAGCCCATTTGAGGGCTCGACGTTCTGGAGCAGCAGCTCCACCTCCGCCGGTGCCGCCTGAGCTCTCTGGAGCTCCGTTGGACCATCGGAGGGACTCGTCAGACGCGGGAGGCCCAGGCGCATCTCCTCCAATCTTCAGTAGCCTCCGAGGAGCTTTCCTGCACGCGCACATGCCCGGCAAAACTCGCCGGCATCGAGTTCATCGAGCATCCTCCATAGCCGTCCATCTATGCCTCCAGCTCCAGATTAGATCGCAGCCGTTCACCCCAAGAGCAGCCACCACCGTCCGATCAGTGGAGGATAGACCAGGACCATCAGATCGTCGAGGGTTAGCTGCGCCTCTTCTCAACCGTCAGATCACTACGTGGCGTCCATCTGGCTCTCGACTTAATAAAAGGGTAAATATCCCTTAGGCCCTTAGTCTTTTAGTGTTAATATTTAGTCCTGTAAATATTAAGTTCCTTTGTTTTTATTTTGGTATATTTGCATAGTGGACCTTTCTGTTTGTATTATTTGCATTTTTACCCCTGTACATGATGGACATGTGCATCGACACGTGAGTTTTTGGTAAAATTGCAAGATTTGCCCTGTGTTTTTCGTGTGTTATTGATTGGATGTTTTAAAATAGGAATGACAAAAAGGTCCTCCCAGTCCTGAATCACGCGTATCGTGCGTGGGCCTCGAGGACTTTTGCATTTTTGGCCCTATACTTTCCAGCCGTGTTATTCAAAGGGCCCTGGAACTTAATTTAATTGCAGATAGGTCCCTGTGCACTTTGTCTTTTTATTTGTTTTTAATAAAATAGCAAAACTACTCCAAATTTGATGAAAATTGGATACATGGCTCCTGCCATGGTGTAAAATTTTCTCTATTTTTTGGAGACATTTTTACTCTTTTTATTATTTTTAAAAATTCAAAACATGCATTTTTCTTACTGTCCAGTTTTAAAAATCAAAAAAAATATTAAATCAACTTTAAAAATTACAAAAAATTAGATATTGTTTGTCTTGTTGTGTTTGATTTTCTGACCAATTTTGGTCATTTTTGGATTTATAAAAAATATAAAAAATGAAAACATTAAAAACCCTATAAAAATTCTAATAAATAATTAAAAAACCCAAAAATAATAAATCCAGTGCCTAATTTTTCCTTATATTCCCTACTTTACAGGAAAATTACCTTCAGGTTTTATTAGGGCCATTTTGCATTTTAATTTGGCCCTTTAAACCTGACTGGACAGTGCCATGCATTTTCAGCCTCGTTTTATTTTTAGAAAAATATATAGAAATCAGAAAAAATTCCAAAAATTAACCAAAAACAGTAAAAAAATATAAAAAACATAAAAATATTTTTGTTTGAATTTTTGGGTGAATTTTGAGTAGTTAAATAATTGTGTGAAGTTGATTGTTTTATTATTTTCTTAATTAGTTTAAAAATCCAAAAAATATAAAAATATTAAAAATCCATCAAAAATCACTTTCTTTTATTTTATTTCATTTCTGACTTTTTCGTAGGCCGCAAGGCCATTACGTGCTCCCTGAGTCCGACCCTGGTCGCTATACCAGGCTAATCTAATAGCCAGGGCCACTATTGAGCTTCTTTGATTTTTATCTTATTTTGGTGGTCTGATCTCACATTTTCTTGATTGACTGGATTGTCTCCGAGATCCGGGTCGCAACGACCCTTGATCCATTTTATTCACCCGAGTCTTGGTGGTCATTTCGGTCATCAGGGCATAATGGCCTTAGAGTTGTGATTTCATATGTTTCCATTCACTTGTGTCTCATGTTAACAGATCCAACACTCTACCCCTTCAACTGAGTTAATCAAAGTGTAAGGTGTAAGTGTGCAAGTTAGGTTACTGTCAACAAGAGTCATGTGTGTGTTTTGAAATATTCTACTTGGGCAGTCAAGATGACATATGAACCTAGTCTGTGGTCTCAAAGAATTTATTCTAGTAGACCTGAAGCGCCTCAATTCTAGTTCCTCTATAGTCCCTGTGATTAAGTGGATTAAGATCCAACCAAGCTCCAATCTTTCGATTTTATTTAGACTAGTTAAATTGTCATTATTACTACAGAAAATTCAAATGCTATGTACAATGCAAAGAAAATCTTTTTGTGAGGCAATTTTCTGGTTTTAAACTTTTTATTATATTTTTTATCTTTACAAAATTTTAGGGAATTTTGAAAAAAAATTTTGGTAAAGGAATTATGTGTAGATATATACACGGGAGTGTATATGTTATTTACAGGAATTAGGTTTAGGAATTTACACTAGGTATTTACACAAGTTTAGTTCTTATTATAGGGTTGTAAAGAATTTTTATTACTTCCATTATGTATAAGGTTTTCAAAATAATTTGAAAATAATTTTACAAACATTTAGAAAACATTTACAATCATTTATAAAAATAATTACAATATTTGAAAATCATTTTGCAATGTTTTTTCAAACAATATATATAGATTTTCCAAATATAAATACAACCTTTTCTAAACCATTTGCAAATATATTTTCAAGATATTTTACTTAAGAAAATAAAATAAATTTGTACAAATAAAATATTATTACAAAGTTCTGAAAACATTTTACGAATTCAAACCATTTTTCAAATCATTTTGCAAAATATTTTTAACCTGATGTAATTTGTATAGCATTTTAGCCATATTGTTCAAAAGTACAAAAGTATGAGTTATGGCTAAAGTATATGCAACATATATAAAAATCCCTGATACTTAGTTTGAGCTATGTCTTCATAGATCTGGGAGAAAAAAGAAGACATAATTGATACTACGTATAGAAAAGCCTTTACTACGACGACAAAAGAATGAAAGAATGAGAAGTCAACTGTCCCCCATATATGTAGGATCAATTAGTCCTAAGTATAACAGTCTGTATACAACATGCAGGGAGGGTCGAGGGTGGAAATGAACAGATCAACAGCACGACATGTCTCCCCCTACACTTAGGATAAGAGATCCCTAAATATAAATAGGAATATCAACAAGAGAGGAGACGAGCGAGGGGACCAACAACATGACAAAAAGAAAAAATATATATGTTGCGGGGATGAACACAACACTTCCCTATACTTAGGGTAAGAGATCCTGAAGTATTGGCAAAAATAGGAGTGATGAAACAGAATGAAGAGATAACAACTCGGTCTATATCCCCTATACTCAGGATAAAGTATATCCTAAATATGAACACAAATATCATACATCTGATATGGGTGTAGGACAAAAAGAAGAGAGAAGGAACGAAAGATGAAACACATATATACAAGAGGTGTTGAGCGTTAAGGTGCCTCTCAACCAGCGTTAGGTTTTACGCCCCGAGCCAGGCACAAAGGTTAGGATAACGTTGTGTCATAGTTAAGAAAATCTTCTGTCAGATGAATGGATGACTCTTGTCATTGTCTTATAGTGAGAACAACAATGAAATCGAAAATAACATATGTATATGCAATTAAGTGGATTATTGAGAGAAGAGAATCGAAAACTATTCCAGGGTCCGGTGGTGTAAAAGAAGTCATCAGTAAGTTTGAAGTGAGTGATCAAAGCTGACAAAAGCAAATGTGGAGAAGGATGGATCGGTGATAGGATCCTCCACATAAATCACAGTCTCAGTAAGGTACGAAGAGGAATGATCAGGAGACTCTCTAAGCAACTGGGCATCTAATGAACATATGCTTGAAAGATCAGAAAAATCATCGAATGACTGACAACATGGCTTGTCCTCAAGAGGGTCGTTGAGGAGAGTAGACTCAAAGAAGTCACAGAAATCAGACGACTTGGCCTCTACAGTCAATAGACCAGCTACACAGTCAGTGAGTGAGATCGAGTACCTAGAAAGCATTGCATCCACCCAAAAAAAACCCTCAGGGCATAATGCAAGATGATCAAGGGAAAGCGAGGTCATGCTGGCATCTAAACTCTCATCATCAAAAAAATTATCACACTCATCAATCAAGAGGATGTACGATTGATGGGAGGGCCTAAGAAGATGTGGCATATGAAAATGTAGATCCTAAATAAACAACATCCACTGGAATTGCTCAGGGTATTGATCAAAATCATTTATGTGCTCTATGGAAATCTAGAATTCGGGAGGAGGAAAATAGAATGACTGATAAGATGGGTGAAATAACGCGGGTTCTAGCTCCGTCTTCTATGGTACCAACAAAGGTGGTACAACAAGGTCCTGAAACAAGACGTGTAAAACCTACTCAAGGGTCATTATTGGAAAATAGAGACAAATAACATTGGTATCATCATCCGTAATCAGGGGTGCAATCTAAGAAACCTCAATAATAGCATCACACAAACTAGATCCAAAATCCACTGAAGGGAGCACACTCATTCCAGCCTCAAATTTACTCAGCTTGATAATATCAACAGTCTCCTTGATGCCGGCCTCATTATACAACACAACATGCCTAAGGGAAGAAGGCGAAACAGGAGGAAACGAAGAGGGTGGGTGAGACATATGAGACAAAATTCTAGAAAGGACTCCAACCGCACGAGGATTGAGGTCAAACCAGATGAGGCAAAATTATGGCTCAAGAAGAGAGTCATCTTGGGTCAGACCATGGATGTAGACACGATAGTGATATGGGTGAAAAGAAGGCACATATCCAATTGGAGATAAGGACAACCCATGACCACAATGTAGATGATGATGAACAACAAAAAAGACTCAAGAAATGCAAAGAAGAAAAGACTAGAAGACTGATAACTTGAAGTGTAAAGGCAAACACACTCATATCTAAAGTCTGCAATCAATCACAAAGCGAACTCCAATTCACCAACTTGACCAGTGAAGACCGTAAGAGATCGACCGATTATCTTTTCAATTTTAGATTAAGGTGAATTTTTAAACAACTATACAAGCTAACAGGTGTAGTCCATTGAGGACCGTGCTCAAGTTGGTGAATCACTCCTACTTAGATCCGAGACACTTTTTCTATGGTCGGAGCAAGTTCTTGCAACAAGTAACAGGGGCGAAGAGCTGACCCAAGCACTTAGGGCAGAAGTCTAGGGACGGGGGCCCTAGTCCATTTGGGTAAGTACCTCATTCAGTCAGAGCACAACCTATATACGACGAGGGAGTTGCTCTTCCCAAAATAGTGAATTCAGTTACGTTAGATTTTAAGGTTATATGTTATTAATAATCTTGATTTTATTTTGGTTGTCAGTTTTTTAGTTATTTTTTATGCACGATGCCTAACGAGTTTCCAATTCCTTTAATATCATAAGGTGATCAAAATCAGAGGGAGAGATCAGAAAAGCAATGCAAGCATAAAACTAATGATGGATGCTGAGTCAAAAGTGCTCACCTTGCTTCCCAGCTCTCTTCATGTAGGATGCTAAACGTAAATTGAAACATATGCTATATTCATATGCAAAGGTAATGAATCTCCCTAATACAAGAATAACTATTAACATAAAGAACAGTAAGCTAAATGCTTAAGTAAGAAAGCCAAAAGTTTGGTCTTTAGTGTCCGATAAATCGTATCTTGCAAGCATTGTATCAAACCTCTCTCAGCACTCGCTTTCATATTTAAGCAGATAATAATGAATTTGATCAATAGGAGCATGATATATTTATAGCTTGGGACCTAGACTATCGAGCAAACAATCCTAAGATAAGGCTCAATCAGACATAACAAAAAAAACAAGGCAAAAGACTCAAAACACAAGAAACAAAGAAAAAGAAACACAGGAAAATTGTGAAAAAGTTGACAAGGCCCCCCAATGAACAATCACCTTGTTAATGGACCTCAGATGTCGAAGTGTCCTAAGTGTTCAAATTATTACAAATTCTATGTCCCTCTTTCTCACTTAAATAAAAGTAAAATACAAATACAACTGCTCTCAAAAATCTTAAAGTTCTCTCATGTTGCTCTATCCTATCAGCTTGTGTTGAAAAGCTGACTTCGCTTCATGTGGGTGCACAGGACTCCTAAGAGCACATCCCTCGATCTGCGGTCCCTCGCAATACGGTAAAACAAAGATATGGTTATACAGTTCTAGATAAAGAGATAGATAAAAGAAATAAAATAGAAAAAGAAATAATTATGAGAAAATACACAAAGGGGAAGAAAAGCAATCTATGAGATGTTGCTCCCCGGTAATGACGTCATTTGTTGACATGCTATCACGAGGGTCCAATGTATTCTCACAAGGCAAGAACATTGTTGTTGTAACGATCACTCGCAAAAATTATATCAATCAACAATTAACCCATAATTGAATGATAAAACATTGTTATATGTGTGGAGTTAAAATTTATTATAACTCTATAAAGTGTGTGTATAGGTGTAAGTATGTAGAGTATCTAACTCATAGAGCAAATATGAGATTGGGAAATTAATCCAAAATTTTCCTTCTCTTGTCATTTTATTTTATTCTATGGGTTTTTTAATTATATTAAAATTTTATAGATTTTTATTATTTTATATTTTTTGTTTTTAATTTTCTAGATTTTATTTTATTTTTATAATATTCTGATTTTTAGTTTCCTTTTTTATATATAAAGGTATAGTATGTATATATATGTATATATAATAAGAGATCTAATATAAATAATATAAATGCTATAATAATAACATAAATACGTAAAAATCAAGAAAGTACAAACATGAGCAATCCTTTATATTTTTTAAGGGTTTCGAAATATAAACATGGATTTATAAATATTAATAATAATTATAAGTAATACATAAGAATAATATATAGAAGATATATATAAGGTTTTATATTTATAAATATATATATAGTCAAAAATTATAAAATAAAAATATTTTTGTGTTATTATTATTTTTCTATATTTTATGAATATTCTTGCAATTTTTGCTATTTTTTATAGTTTTAATTGAATAAAATATCAAAATAGGCACTTATAAAAAATGTTGAATCATTATGGAATTTAAAAATATATAAATAGCTAAAAAATTTTCAAAACTATTTTTATTATATAATACATATATATATATATAATAAACAAAATTTGGAAATAAAAACAGATATTTTTATGCTTTTAAAATATTTTTATAGAATTTTATAAGGTTTTTTGGTTTTTTATGTTTTAGTGTATTTCTTTTACAATTTTTAGATATTTTTATCCTTACAAAATATAGTAATAAATAATATATTATTATTTTCGAATTCTAAAAGTGTTTTTATATTTTTTATTTGTAAATGAAAATGGGGGACAAATGCTCTATTTTTGACTTTTAATAAATTGAAAAATAAAGAAATACCTTAATAAAATTTTATATGGTATAACACTATTTAAGTCATTTAACCTAATTTTCCTATAAATTTTAGAGTATCAAAGTCATTTGAAAAAAATAATAGCAAAAAAAAGAAAATATAATACTAATGGGAGTATTTTTGTAATATTCTAAAAAGTCCAGGTCTTTGATGTAGTTTTCACAAAAATAAATTAAATTACATTACCAAAATTAAATATTCATTCCTAGTGGGGGTCCTCTACAAATACCTCAACTGCCATACGTGTATGCGCACCGTGAGGTGACGTAGCGGATGAACAAATGTAAATAAAGTAAAGATAAGGGTTTTTATGAATATATTACAAATATATATGAACTGAAGCTTAAAGTTTTAGGACTAAAAAATTAAATACAAAAATATAGGGTATTTAAACAAAATTGCTGACAACCGAGATTCTAGCCGAAGTCTTGTCGATTCACAAGGCAGACTGACAGTCATCGAAGCAACCTCAGATGAAACCTTCATTGATCAATAATTAACCCACAATTCGAATCAAACAATAAATAGCAAAAGGTGGAGTTAAAATTTATTGTTCTCTACAAAACTAAGTGTATAGCCTGGAACCATGTAGAAGTTGAAACATAGAGAGCAAAATTGGTAGCCTACAATTATGCTAATCAATGTATATTATGTACAAACAGGTCCTTTCTACGCATATAATTTTTTGTGAGATTTTATTACATACATTTTTTATTTTAATAATATTTATTTTTTATTTTATATTTTTGTGTTTTCTTTTATATTTTTATATTTTTTTTATATTTCTTTTTCTTTTTAATAGATAAGAGAATATATAAGGCTATATATGTCGTATAAAGTAATACAGTTTATAAATACTACTATAAATAAATAAATAGAAATTTAGTTGTCTTTGAGTTTTTCATATTTTTCTTATGTTTTGTGATTGTTTCTGAAATTTTTGCTAATTTTTATCCATTTTTAAAAATAAAAAACCTAAATTAGGAATTAAATAATAGGCTGAGATTGAAATGAAGATTAAAAATGGGAAATTATTTCCAAAATTCTTCAAATCAATTTTAATAGATAAATAATACTATAAGTAAAATTCAAAAATGGAAAAACATATTTTTGGAATTTTTGGCCATCTTTTCCATTTGTGATAGATTTTAGAGTTTTTCATTTTTTAGTCTTTTTAAATTTTTAGGGATTTTTGGTCTGGAGTTAATATAAGCAAAAATAAAAAACATATATTTGTTTTTGAATTTTTCAAAATGTTTTCTATTTTTTTGGTATTTTATAGTAAAAAAGGAATAAAAATGTGCTCATTTCATTTTTTAATAAATAGTTAAGTGCCAAAAAAGCTAAAATAAAAACTGGGCATGAAAGTACATGTTAACATTCATTTAACCCTATTTTTGCATAGTTTTAGGAGTACAGATGATATTTTTGATAAATGAAATTCAAGCACCAAAAATGATGGAATGAGAAGGGAATATTTGCAAATAAAAAAATCATCAAGGATAGACATGCAATTTTCCTAGAAATATACAACTTATATTTAAAATTATTAGACCATATAAAAATACAAAAACTTGTACGAGTACTCATGCAAATTCGCCACCTCAAGTGGCATGACACGTGAGGTGACGTGGACTGGACCCAAACACGATTTATGATAAATACAAGGGATTTACGTGCAAAAAGTCCATTTTATTTACACTGCATGTTTCATTTATAGAACTAATAAATAAATACAAAAATTGGTGAGGGAAGATATGTGAATTACTCCCAATGCGCATGAAACGCAAGGTCGGATGAGCTTCACTTACACGCGTGGTGTGTTGTCATCTCGCGATATTCCTTCATTGATAGATGCTTAGGATCTGATCTTGTCTCTTCATCAACGGCTGAGGGAAGCGAGGCGTGGACGTCTGAGATTAGAACTGGGGCTGCCCCTTCATCAGACAGTAGCTGCTTCGTGCAAAGAATAGGGAAGAAGGTGGCCTTCCTTGGACTTCTTGTCGATATTCCTCCTTCCACTGGTGACATCTGATGGATTTCTCTGGCTCTACACCTTTGAGGAACTCATACGCATCGATCGAGGTACTCCAGAAGATCCAGGACCCAACAATGGTGTCCTGGCATGTCGAGGAAGAAGAAGCACATGTGGACCCTCGTCCATATGCGATTGAGCTCTAGAAGGAGTCCTTTCACCTTTGGCACCTACACGAAAAGGTTCTTTGGCTCAGGGTGAATTACCTTGACCGGTTTTGAAGTTGGGATAAGCACCAGATGAATGAAATGGTGATGATCCGGCGTACGACGAAGGAGGAGAATCAATTTCATAGGGGTGATTTGGTTGATTGGAGTGTGGGAAGTCGCAGATAAACAAAAGGGAAAGATGATGGGGCGGAAAGGCAGGGCATAGATAATGTGGTTCATAGTGAGAACATGGCCGAGATCTAGAGCTCCAGCGAGTGGATTAACCCTAATCTACACTACTAGAGTGAGTAAAGACAGAAATAAAAGACATAAATGGAAATCTACAAGCTACAACTAACTACTGATACGAAAAGATGCAACTCATATTTGAGGATTGCTCAGAGAGAAGAGGTGCTCAGAGGGCCGTCGTGGATCACTTCGCCTCACCCAAGCAGCTCATCCAAAGCTCGGGGATGCACCTGCTTTCCACAGGAGCATGCTCGCACACACTATGGTGGACTTGAAGACTCAGATAAGGATCCAAATCGAGTGAGGAGGTGGAGGGGCTTATTTATAGACAAAGCTAAGTATCCTTATTGACCGGTTCTTAGGGATAAATCAAAGGTATGTACAAGGGATTTAGGGTTTTGGCACAGATCAATGATGTTTGAGGGTGATCTTTGTGTGATTAGTCGACAAAAAGGATGGATTAGAAGCCCAAGAAAAAAGGGCAGAAATTGCAGGAGTCGACGGGTCTTGCGGGAGTCAGAGGCGCTAGGGGCAGTTGATCGGGAGTCAACAATACCTGGGCTTTGATTAATTCACGTGGACAGCTACATGACAAAATATGTCATTTTATTCGAAAATAAATAATTAAAAATAGTAATTGATTTTATTATTTTTATTATAAAATAAAAAATGTTTATTATTTTATGTAGTATTTTAATATGATTTTTATTAAAGTTTTGGTGTTATTTATTACAAGTTAATTTTTAGGAGTGTGTTTATAGGTACATTCATATATGGTTTAGTTATTATAATTTTATTTTGTATTATTGATTTTATTATTTGCATATCTTATTTTATATATTTACAACTTATTTTTAGGTATGTAAGATATTTTTATTATGATTTTCTGATGTTATTTGTATGCCTAAATTAATAGGGATATAAATTATATAGGTACAAGTATAAGTATTTTACCTATGTATTTTTGTATATTATTTTATTTTAATATTTTATTTTTGGTTTTATTTTTGTTTTTATACGTACATAAGTTATAAATACTATTTACAAAATAGTAAAACTATAAAATTGTAGAAATAATAATAAATAGATAAAATGAATATTTTATTCGGGTATATAGTACAATAGGGGTCCAAAACCTATCATTCGTATATTAAATCCAAAAAATATGAAACCACCTTAATTAAATAGCTTATTAATTGTTATATAGAATGATTTTGATATATTTTGAGTTTTTATTTGAGAGGTATGGGTCTGGGAAGTTTAGGTTTTGGCTTTTTATTGTGTGTATAGAAAGTACACTGTATGTTATTTATGTGCAAACTCAATTTTGTATTTCTGTATACATTATTATCTACAACTTTTAGGTACAAAGTTTCTTCAATTGATGAATAAATAATAAAGAATAAAATAGGTTCCAAAAATACTTAATTGAATAATAAAAAAATTGGGTTTCTATTGTATTTTGGCCCTTATCTCCCCCACTTTATTCGTTGTCGACCAATTCAATTCTTGACTTGGTCTCATGGCTTAGGGTAATAAAATACCTTTGGTATTTTAATTTTTTTCCTTTTCTTTATTCTATAATTTTGGCAATAAAAATAGTATTATTTACACAATGAATGCAACAAATAATGAATGTTATTTTGTACAAATAAATGCTATTTACATGTATTAGCTAGGGTTTTAAGGTCAAAATGATAGAATAAAGGTGATGAAATGGAGATTCATCACCCCCCTATACTTGCCTTTGTTAGTCCCTAGCAAACACTTATGTAATAAGTGAAGAAAAATAAAAATAAAAGAAAAGAAAAGGAGAGAAAGTGGGTTACTTTTAATTTTAAAACTTGTCTTCACAAAATCAACTTTGGAGCCTAAGTCAGACCTTGGAATTTTAGTGTGGTCAGAACCTTATTAGGAATTGGATTTGAAACCCAACAACCTTCGATACTCCCAAACTCTACTCAAGTCTCCTCAATGGCCAGGTGATGAGCCAAAATTCAGTCAATCCGGATCTGGTAAAAATAAATCACTCTCGGGTCGTTGCGTCCTGGATCGATAGAGATCTCAGCTCAACAAGAAAAATGAAAGACAGACCACCAATCAAAGACGAAAATCAATAAAAAGAAATAGTGGCCCTGGCTATGAGATTGGCCTCGTGTAGCACCCAGGGTCGGACTCAGGGAGCGCGGATTGGCCATGCGGCCTACGAAGTAGTCTAAAAACAAATAAAATAAATACAAATGATTTTTGGTGGATTTTTAATATTTTTATATTTTTTGGAATTTTTAATAATAAAGAAAATGAGAAAACAATGAAAACACACAACTTCAAGCAATTATTTAATTAGTAAAAAATGCTCTAAAAATTCAAACAAAAATATTTTTAGAATTTTTAAATTTTGTACTATTTTTAGTGAATTTTTGAGAATTGTTTGATTTTTAGGGGATTTTCTAAAAATGAAATAAGGTAGAAACCAATGAAAACTGTCCAATCAGGCTTCTAAAACCATTTAAAAATACTAAATGGTTGTTTTAAGGCATGGAGGTATTTTTCTTGAAAAATATAAACAAAAAGGAAAAATAAGAGAAAGAGTTTTTTATTTTTGGAATTTTCTATGAATTATTAGAATTTTTAAAAGTTTTTCAAGGTTTTTTAATTTTTAAGCTTTTTATGAATCCAAAAATAGCAAAAAATGGCCAGAAAATAAAAAACACTCAAACACACAAAATCTAAATTTTTTGTAATTTTTAAAGAGGTTTTATATTTTTTGTGAATTTTAAATATGAACAGGCGGAAAAATGTAGGTTTTTGAATTTTTAAAAATAATAAAAATGCTCAGAAATGTATCCAAAAATTGGTGAAAATTTTACACAGTGGCAAGAGCCACGTGTTCAATTTTCACTCGATTTTGATTAATTTTTCTATTTTATTAAAATAAAAAACAAGCAAAAAGTGCACAGGGACCTATCTGCAAGAAAAACATAGTCTTGGGGCCAATAGATAACACGACAGAAAACCCCAGGTCCTTAAATGCAAAAATCCCAGAGAACCACGTACGATGCACGTGTGTTACACTCAAAGGGGCATATGTGTCAATCTAATTTTAAAACATGCAAAGCAGAACACACATAAACCACAGGATAAGAACAAAATTTAACCAAAACTCACGTATCGACGCACGTGGATCACATATAGAGGGACTAAAGTGCAAATAAGCTAAACAAGAAGGTCCTCGATGCAATATTTACAAAAATAAAAACAACGTGACAAAATATTTACAGGACTAAAAAGTAACAACTATAAACTAAAGGGCCTACATGAAATTTACCCTTTATTATAGTGGACGACAGGAGCGAAGCCACGTGGAAGATCAGGCGGCTGTGGATCGAGGGCTTCTCTCCAGGTGATGGACGCTCGAGAGCTGGCCACGTGGTGGATCTGACGGTGGCTGGTGGTGGCTGAGCCCTGAGCTGAATGGACGGCTATGATCGACTCTCCAACGGATCTGACGGTGGCTGACTCCTCGCGGATGAACGCTCAAGATCAAAACTGGCGAGTGGGGGTCGATTTGACGGTCAGGGAAGATCCTTCAAGAACAGGTGGTCGACGAACTTCGCCGGCCTGACACTCACGCGTGGGATCTCCTCTACTGCTGCAAAAGTGCGTAGTAGCTCCGCTGTGACGTCCCGCAGCTGCTACACCTCTCCGATGAGGCCGGCGAGCTCCGAGGAGCTCAGGCGATGACGGTGGCCTGGAGCTGCTGCCCCTGAAAGCTCAGGCCCTCAGATGGACCTGTCGTGACCTGCAAAATAGCGCAACAATCTCCTGGGTCGAGGGAAAAATGCCTCGACCCGGTTAGGGGCGAAATGGGTGAACGATGCGTCGGGGCGGAGGATCTCCGGTGATGCGACGACGAGGGAGATCGACTCCCAGTTCCGTGGCGAACTGGGTTGGATGAAGGGGCGAAGAACGTGCAGGGCAGAAAGGCGGAGATGATGGTCGGGTCAATCGACGAAATGGGTGAACGGGATGATGGGAATCGATGGTCGACGGCGATGGACAAAATTGGGCGTAACTGGAAATTAGAGAAATGTAGAAGAAATTAAGCTTACTGGATGGTCGAGGTCGACTGTGGAAGAGCTTATGAAGCTCTTGGTCCTTGCCTCAAGGGTCGTCGATGCCCGAGGCTCGAGCGCTACTCCTGGGCGGCGCACGGCGGCGCTAGGCTACCGGATCAGTGGCTGGGGCACCTCCTCCTCACTACGACACCACTCGCGGCTAGCTGTCACTCTAGGGAAGGCAGTGGAGGTTCTGGGATGGGAAGGCGGAGCCAAAGATAGAGTGAAATGCGCGGCGGAGCAGGAGCTAAATACTCCTAGGGGTCCGAGAAGATGGGGTTGGGCATGGAAATCGGAGCTCAGACCCCGAGGGGAAACCACCGGGCGTGGATCTCGGATGATCAAGGAAGGATTAGGACCCAGGGTTTGCGGATTTGGTGTTCGGATCAAGGCGCAATAATTGGGAGAAAAGGCGGGTCGGGCGCAGATCCGCGGGTTTGTGGTCCAGGGGGGGGGGAGTTGACCAGGGGGTCAACATCCCCCGTGGACCAATGGAATGCGGCCACGTCATAAATATTTGGAAATTCAATATAAAATAGTAAATGGACGATTTTTGAAAAAGTTAAAACATGAAAAATGTTTATTTATTTATAAAATATTTTTTGTGATTTTTATTTATTTTTTTGAAATAAAAATTAGGTATTTACAATATAGTATATTATATATAGGTATATACACTATATATTTTTAAATTTTTTATTTTTAATTATTTATTTTTGTACATTTTATTCCAATTTTGTATTATATTTATTTATAGAATAAAATTTAGAATAAAAGTATATTTTTATTTTATTTTTATTAATTATTTACAAGGGTTAAATAAATAGTTTTATTTATATACATATATGGTATATATACAATGTTGGAATTGGTTTTATTTTTATTTCTTTTTATTTTATTTTTATTTTTGTAATTTTCATTTTATTTATTTACATTATGAAATAAGGAATATGTACAATTTTTTGTGGAATTTTATTGATTTATTTACAAGGTGAAATAAATATATAAGGTGGTTCTATGTACATGGTGAATATACCAGGGTGAAGGGATTTTTATTTCTTTTTAATTTTCTCATTTTTATTTTGATTTTATAATTACAACTATATACATGTAAATACACACCCATTTTTATTTTTATTTAGAGGAGAATATTTTTTATTTATTTACAGATATATAAGTACACCCATGAGCTTCCTTATCTCTCTCTACTTGAGTTTTTATGCAGTCAGGCCCATGCTGAGCCCTCCCTTGGGATTAGGTCGCTCAATATTTATTCTAAATATCTCCCTCTTTTTCTTTTATTTCTTTATTCTTTTATTTCTGCACAAAAACATGCTAATTATTTATTTTTACACAATGCATGCCAAATGCTAATTATTATTATTTACATATATCTACATGTGTTTGGCAAAGGTTTTGTAGCTAAAATAAAAGAATAAAGAGTGATGAATGGGTATTCGTCACCAGGTCAAAATACTTCAACTCATACACAAAACATTACGACTATGAATCTTACTTGTACAATGTATGTGATGGTGGCTCCCCTCAACTGAAATGACCAAGAGACTGACTTCTCCAGCATGGCAATCCCATGATTCCCCAATCCAACAACTCTTTCCTCGAGGAGCGGGGTATTCCCTTCTAAGTTCAAGTGGCAACCGACTCAAGAAGAGCAGGTGGAGAGAAGAATGGACGATAACAAGTGTAGCTGCCTAACCTAGGATGCTTGACCAGTGTAGCCAAGTCATCCTGCTACATGCTCACATGATATGACTTTGAAGTTCAAGCTTGCTTATTGACTGTACAAATATATACACTCTGCAGGAATTTTATTCTCAATCAAGCATGCCCCCTTTTTTGGAGGTATTTTTGGTTGAAATACTGTATACACCAGTATTTACATAAGGAGTTTTTTCCTCTTGATCAACTAGAGTATCCATCTTTTTAAGCATTATTACAACCCACATTGTCCTGTCGTTAGGTGTCGATGCCACTAGACAGGTTGGGGTGCAATTCCCTCCATAGACGAGGACAAATGTTTCCATTTGTGTGCGTCTCATACCAGCGAATCCAATCCCCTCACCACTCCAACTGAGTTGAGCCAAGTGAATGGTGCAAGTGTCCAAGATAGGTCATTATCAACAAGAGTTGTACGTGTGCTTCGAAATACTCTACTTAGGCAGTCAAGAATCCATTGAACCAAGTCTGACGATTCTCAAAGAATTAAGTCAACTAGACCTGAATTACCTCAATTCTAGTTCCTATAAGGTTCCCATGATTACGCAGATTTAAGGTCCAACCAAGCTCCCATCTTCAGATTTTACTTAGACTCGTTCAATTATCAAACTCAATCCTAAAATGCGAATGCTATGCAAATGCTATGTAAAATGCTGAAAATATTTTTGTGATGCCATTTTCAAAATTTTAAATTTTTTAAGGATTTTGAAAAACATTTTGCAAATGTTTTTGGTATTTTTGGTTTTGCAAATGTGTTTGGGATTTTTTCAAAACAAAAGATTTTTGGAAATAAAACTAGGTGCACATATTTACATGGGAGTGCATCTTATGCTTACGAGAGTTGGGTTTTTAAGAATTTACAAGGGATATGATAGTTGATTTTATAGATATATTTATACAATTAATAAAGAATTTTGTGTGATGTATATATTCCTAAAACTCATTTGAAAGTGACTTTACAAACAATTTTGAAAACTATAGTCCAAACTAATTTTTGTAAATAATTTTTACAAACATTTACAAGAATTTGAAAACCATTTTGCAAGGTTTTTCAAACAGTGTGGATAGACTTTTCGAATATTTTCGTAACCATTTTCAGAACCATTTGCAAATAGTTTTTCAAAACATTTTTTATTTCAGACAAAGAAAAGAACTTTTTACAAGAAACATATTTTTACAAAGGTTGAAAACATTTAGCAAAATAGTTTTCAAACAGGTTTCAAAAGATTTTTCAAACCGATTTTCAAACTATTTTTAAAATATTTTACAAAATATTTTTACCTGATTTATTAATCAGTATATACAAAATAATTTGAGGAATAGTACACATCTTTTTTTCAGATTGTATATGTTTGTATATGAATAGTGATTTCGCCATAATTATTTTGTAAATACGATAGTACGAGTTATGGCTAAAGTATATGCAGAGTATATACTACCCCCCAATACTTAGCTTGAGCAATATCCTCATAGATCGAAAGAAAAAGAGAAGACATAACTCCTACTGAGTATAGAAAAGCCAAAAGAATAAACGGATGAGCTTGGATGTCATATTACTTCTTTAATCTCTTGACCTCTCTGTTGATGAAGTGACTACCCCCATCTGATATCAGTATCTTCAAAATCCCAAAACATGAGATGATGTTCTCTTTCATAATGTGACAAACTGTTCGGCTATCAGTGACTCAAGCGGGGATAGCTTCAGTCCAGCGACTCACATAATCAATGGCAAGAAAGATGTGCTCATACCCCTGACTATTAGGGATGGATCCCATGAAATTGATGTCCCAGGAATCGAATACATCTGCTATCTGAATGATCTTCAGGGACATGGAATTATTAGTTGTAAGGGTATCTTTCAGTCTCTCACAGTTAGTGCAGCGCTTGACGTATGCTGCGGCATCCTTAAATAGTGTAGGCCACCAGAGGCCATATTGTAATACTTTCATTATCGTTCTATCTCCAGAGTGGTGCCCGCCATATTCGAGCGAATGACAATGCTTGAGGACACTATGCTGCTCCTCCTGAGGGATACACCTGCGCCAAATACAATCCGCTCCTTCCTTGAATAAGAGAGGATCCCATTGGTAGATATGGATAGTTGACAAGAATTTGTCCTTCTTGATCTTCATCTAATCTCGTGGAACTACACCAGAAATGAGGTAGTTTACAATATCGGCATATTAAGGGAGTGAATCCACTGCCAGAATCGGCTCGTTAGGAAAGTTGTCTGTGATGGGTGCACTGCTCAGTGGGGGTTCTTGCTTCTCAATTCTGGAGAGGTGATCTTATACAACATTCTGAACCCCATGCTTGTCCTTGATTTCCAAATCAAACTCCTTAAGGAGAAGGATCCATCTGATGTATCTAGGCTTGGCCTTTTTCTTCTGTTGTAAATATCTGATAGCATAGTGGTCAGTATAGATAGTGACTTTTAATCCAAGAAGATAGGATCTGGAATGGAGAATACCACAACTAGCAATTCTTTCTCTATCACAGTGTAATTTCTTTGAGCTTCATCCAGTGTTTTTGCTAGCATAGTGAATGGCATAGAGCGCCTTGTCTTTCTTCTATCATATAACATCCCTAACTGCAAAATATGACGCATCCGTCATGATCTCAAAAGGAAGAGACCAATCTAGCGATTGTAGGACTAGAGCTTGAGTTGTTATCTCCTTCATCTGATTAAACGAAAGGAGAACTTGGCGATCCACAATGAACTCAGTCTCCTTGCATAGTAATTCAGTAAGAGGTCGGGCAATACGGTTGAAATCCCAAATGAATCTTCTATAAAATCCCACATGCCCCAGAAATGACCTCACGTGCTTGACTGTTTGAGGTGGTTATAGATTTGCAATCACATACACATTTGCTGGGACGACTTTCATGCCATGTTTGGAAATGACGTGACCCAGCACAATCCCCTCTGTGACCATGAAGTGATTTTTTTCCCATGATAACACCAGATTGACTTCACAACATTTCTAAAGTACTCTGTACAGATTCTCGAGATATGAATCCAAGTTATCACCGTAGATAGAGAAATCATCCATAAACACCTCGAGAAAACTACCTACCATCTCAGAAAAAGCTTCAAGCATGCATCTCTGGAATGTTGCTAGTGCTTAAACAGTGCCAAGGGCATTCTTCTGAAAGCATAGGTGCCGAACGGACAAGTGAAGTAGTATTATATTGATCCTCAAGGGAGATTGCCACTTGGTTGTACCCGGAGTACCCATATAGAAAGCAGAAGTACTCATTGCTGGCCAGTCTTTCCAATACTTGATCAATGAATGGCAAGGGAAAGTGGTCCTTCTTGGTTGCTGCATTAAGATGGCAGTAGTCAACACATACATGCCAGGATTTTGGTACCCTAGTAGAGATTTCCTCTCCTTTGTCATTTGTAACCACGATGAGCCCTGATTTTTTTAGAACAACATTCAGAGGGCTAGCCCATTTTGAATCGGAGATGGGATAAATGGAGCCTGTGTCACACCATTTCATGATTCCTTTCATGATGACATCCTGCAGATTTGGGTTTAGTCTTCTTTCAAATTCTCAGGACTGCTTGGCATCTTCTTCAAAAAATGTGGTCTCAACACAGAGCAAGATTCATCCCGCGGAGATCCAAAAAGTGCCAACCATGTGCCTTGCGGTTTTTCTCTAGAACCTCAAGAAGACAAGATTCTTGATCCGGGGTCAGCCTGCTATTGAAGATGACCAGATACATGTTTCTGCACCCACAAGGAAAGCATAGTTAAGGCCTGTTAGAAGTGGCTTTAATTCAAGTTCCGACCTGGCTTGCTTCTCGATCACTTTGGAAACTGTTTGGTTGGGGGATGATCTGCCATTGTCTTAGAGGTAGTGATGCCCCCCTCAATGAGTTGTTGATCATCTGACAATGTACCAAACAGATCTACAATGAATTCATCATGTTCAGGCTGGAATGAGTCATCCATATCAAAGAAATGCATCAACGAATTTGATTCTGTCTCTCAGGTACCATCGGAGCATGAGCTAATTATGCTTTCCTAGTCCTCCTCAAGAGCGATGATTTCTAAGATCCAAGTGTCATTCAAATAGAGGTGTGTGTCTCTTATTTCTGCAATAAAATCACAGTTTGCTTCAAGCGGTGCTGCATGACTTTCATCAGATACGACTTTTGGCTCGTTGACCTTGTCTATAGTAATTTTGTGATTGCTCGAGCAGAACATGATCTTACCAGACCCGTAGTCAACTATGGCCTCTGTTGTATGCAGAAATGGTTGTCCAAGGATAATGGGGGTCTTGAGTATGGGTGCAAGAGAGTCCATATCAAGGACACAAAATCAACGGTAGAAAACATATCATGCACCTTTACCACAACATCTTCCAACAAACCTCGAGATATGTTGACGGATCTATCTGCGAACTGCATGATCATGAGTTTTTGCTTCAATGGACCCAGCCTGAATTCTTGCGGTAATGAAGAGGGCAAGAGGTTGATGGAAGAACTGTTGTTAAGGAGAGTCCGCTCGAAGACTTGGTCAAATATCTCGCATCTGATCAAAGCTGCTCCTTTGTCTATCTTTTTTTGAGGGAGATTGTTGATGGCTACGATTGTGGCCATGGTGAAGACATACTTCTCTAACTACCAGTGTATGTTGTTGCGTGTTGACCGACTCTTGTTTGTACATGCCTCCTTCAACCCTTTCTTCAATGGAGGCATGTATCCCATGGTGTCATTAATGGCATTTTAACAGTCAAATTATTAAGAACATTCACAACTCTAGGATCAGATAAGGTACTTTTTTTTGTTTGCAATTTTTTGGTTTTTTCCAATGTATCAGGAAGAGCAATAGTTACATTACTGATCAAAACCAGAGTTCTTATTTACAACAAGATTCTTGTCCACAAAATTCAGTACATCCAGATCACAAGAAGTGCACAGGCTAGAATTGAAGATTCTGCTACAGGTAGACAAGCAAAAGGTGTTGTCTATGATCCGTCATCTGGCATAGGATCGGCTGGTACGAGCGGCTCCTTCGTGGCTGGCACAACTTCACGTCGATTGCGAACATCTATTTGGTCTTTTTGAATTTTCTGATTTTTTTGTTGTCTTTGTTGGTGGCGGTGGAGATGGATGGTAGATCGCATGGCTCCTCCTCCTTCTTCCTCCGGTTGATGCAGAAGACGGTGATTTACCTGTCAAAACTTTATTATTCCCTTGGTTTGAGGTAGATGGAGGTAAAGTCCTACTGCTCCTAAAAGTACATCATTAGATAAAACCAAATCATGGCTATCTGACTCGATAGGCATAGACGGGACATCACATTCTACCTGCTCTTTTATTTTAAAATTATTAGGGTTTGCTTCGACCTGTGTTGGAATGGGACTTTTGGTGGCGGTTAGGTCATCATTCTTCTTCATCATTTCTGCTAGACCATTCACAAGTTGGGCCAAGCAGTCTAGAGTCAGGTTCACTAGAGTCGCCTGAGAAGTTTGAACATGCAGACCAAGCTATTGCTGAGTGTTGTGGGGCTGAGGTTGGGATGGCTGATGGTGTTGTGGAGGAGGAAGTTGATATTGTTGATACAGAGGAGAAGAGATACTACTGCTAACTAGCCACGTACTGATGATATGGTTGCAGATGGCAGTACTACGGTCGGGGCTGAAAAGATTATCTCCAGTTACCTTGATACTGTAGAGACTGATGATTCTGGAACTGAGGTTGGGGTTGGAAGGATTGTCCAAAATGACCACCCTGAGGTTGGTGGTAAGGCCGATTGGTCGATTGCTGACCCTGTTGTTTCTCGATAGGTCAGGTAGACTGTGCATCATTATTCCATACACCGTTGACTTCCTAGATCAATGATGGAGGTGAAAATTCTAGATACGAAGATGGAAGGAAGTCTGGCTGGTAAACCACCATCTATTGTTGCGGCGGTCTCTACTTGGGCACCTGCACGTAGTATACGTGCTGGATGATTGATGCCTGCTGACTTGGCCGAGGTTGATGTGGAAGTGATGGCTCGTCTTTCTTCTCAATAGGAGTCTCTGAAGATGGTGTTGGCGATTTAACAATGCTCATGGTACTCACTAGCAGCTCCAACTGCTTGGTGATCTGTTCTAGCTTGTCCATGTTTTGAGTCCTTTGTTTGATAACAGCGAGCTTTTGAAGATATTGTGACCACTTCTCAATAATGTCAACCTTTAAAAGATGGCCCCTGGTGATACTAAGATTTGATCTCTCATCTTTCTCTGCCTCTCAGGTTGTTTCCATGTGCACTAGCTTTTGGAGGACCTGCGGTTATCTCTGATATGTGCGTGATGAAGATAGGGCATCCTCTTCCTCATCCATTTCTCTGAAAATTTGCCACACCACATCTTCATCCTTATTGAAGGGGGATCCTCTGCATGCAACATCTACTAGACTTTGGCTCTCTACATTCAAGCCCCAAAAAAATGCTGGACCAAACTGGTCTTCAGTATCTCATGATAGGGGCACTTCTCCTGAAGGTCTGTGAATCACTCCCAGGCTTCATAGATAGTTTCTTTGGTGGCCTGGGAGAAGTTGCTAAGCCTGGCTCGCATCTGGTTGAGTCGATCGAGAGGGTAGAACTTGTGAAGGAATGCATATTTTAATTCCTCCCAAGTCATCACAACTTCTCCAAAATGATTGGCCCAGTACAGGACTTTCTCTTGTAGGTTGAAGGGGACTGCCATCATCTTGACCATGTCCAAGGGAATATTGGGGCAATGGGTATTTCAGTGGATGCGTGAGATCTGTTGCAGGTGAATGTACGACTCCTCGTCGGTGTTCCCGTGAAATGATGGCAGGAGAGAAAGAAACTGGAGCTTGAGCTCGAAGTGAGCATGTACCAATGGAATAAGGATCTACTCACTCATCTGGTTGTCTCCAGGATTGTATGTCTCTTTTAGTGTGGGTTTATGCCTCTTATGTTCAGGCTCTTCTTCATTAGGGTCATCACAGGGTCTGTCTCCACTTCTGTTGCTAGTCTATTCCTAAGGTCATTCATCATGTCATGAAATGTGGTCTGAACAAGAGCCTCCTCTATCAGCTACTGTTGTATGGCTTGTATGGAGTCCAGCAACTGAGTGCTAACTTGGTTTCGGTCGGGTCCCTGACCCGACTCCTTATGTGGAGACCGTTGTCCATTCCTTTTTCTTGAAGTGACATCTATGGGTCTGAGTTAGAGGAGATGAATTCAGTGTTGGGATCCATGACTAGGGTTGGCTTCTATCTAAAATGTGAAAGAGTCCCAATCATACTACTTGAAATTGCATTCCTATCACAACCCCAATTACGGGCCGTCGGATCCTCCCATATCCGGATCTTGTTACTCAGCAATAATTTATTCATCAATCACAACCAACATTCAGAGACAGATTGCAATTAAAAATACTAAAAAGGAAGTATTTACTACCTTTCCATTCATAAAATAAAGCTTACAGGATACATTGTCCCACTATAACCATTTACATGTACATCAATCTGAAAGAAAATACACAAAAAGATTACCCACTACCTTATAGAGTAAAGGTACTATGGCTGGCTAGATGGCTACTATGCTAGCTGGCTGGATTACTAAAGTCCTTGTGATGGATCACCGACACATGTTGGGTTTTCCATAAATCATAAGATAACAATTAGTGAATGCTAAGTAACGAAGAAGACAAAAGCAAACAAATGGTTTAATATTTTCTCAAAACTTGTTATCACAAAAAGTTTCATTCCTTCTCGTTAGTTTAAGTCCTATTCCTTTCTATTCCACATCAGGGATTGGTCCAAGGAATTACCTCACCACTATATGGACTCTGAAGCTGTGGATACTTCGAGATTGGAGATTGCGTTGATCTGTAAGCTTATGCTGCCTCACGTCGCTTCAATCAATCCTCCAATAATACCCTGACAATTTCCCTTTCTTTTATTTACCAGGGTCTCAAACCCTCAGCCTGGCAAATAAAGGAGCACATCGTCCTCGAGGATCCGATTTCTTAAAACCTAAGGCTAACCTTTAATCACATAACGTAGCAGCATTAAATACATGTTATCGTGACCCAACCGTTATAGAACCACCCGTGCCTCCACATGACATGACCACATCTTCTGTCATTCAACCCAAATATATTGGCACTTGGTACCACGCGTTGCAAATCATTCATTTTGTGTGCACTTATCACAATAGGGCAACCGTGTACCACCTTGGTAGGGCAACACCAACACAGGTTCCTTCTGAAAAACCTGCAGGTTTCATGCCCGGCCTGTAGTTCTACTCCCAATCATTCATAACGTAAGATACCATCCTTTTCAGGATCTACCTTAATACACATCAATTCCCATGATGTAATTCTTTCATTAAGTCTTCGATTTGCATAATCATCAACATTGAGTATATCCTCACATATATATATTAAATATATTTATATACTCATTTTTATTCTCATTTTAACTTATAAACCCTGACTTTTCAAACCACTGCATCAATACGATGCTTAGACCTTATTTTAGTTGAAATCACAAAGCAACTTTTCAGATTTTCTCAAAAATAGCCAAACTAGGGTACTTTGTAACAAGGAGCATAATATCATAAATCTCAATGATATTGTATGAAAACCCAATAGCAAAAAGGAAGGATTTCGTTACCTAATCGAGCTCTCTCTCATGTATGCAGTGCTTTAGTGTGATTCTTTTTTAAAAAGGATTATTTATAGATCCTGAAACGATCGAATTTCATTTTCGTATCAAAAATGTTAAGAACATGCCAAGAATACGAAGAACGAACGTATAACATGAAGAATTAAAAGAACATACGAAGAACACGAAGAATGTGAATAATATATTTTTCTATTAAAATTTCAGCAGAGCTTCCCCTTAAATGGGGTGATATTTCTAGGAAAATTTCGACAGAGTTTCCCCTTATATCAAGACATATTTCTATAAAAATTTTGGCAGAGTTTCTCCTTATATTAGGATATATTTCTATAAAAATTTCGGCATAGTTTCCCCTTATCTCAAGACATATTTTAAAAGAACAACGGAAAGAGTTTCCTTTATATAATCACCCAGAGGGAAGCAACAACGAATATAAAAGAATAAAGTCAAACTGTAATAGATGAAAAATCGGTAGACACCACGCATCTTAGGTGAGTGAAGGTGTGACGAATCACAGGGTTCACTGACGTGCATAATCGCTCATTCCTAAGTAGGGTATTACACATATTTCTACATAAAAATAACTATAAAAGCAGAATCGAAAGAATAGAATCATACGTGATGGAGAATCAGTAGACACCACACATCTTAGGTGAGTGAAAGTGTGACGAATCACAGGGTTCACTGATGAGCATAACCTCCCGCGCCTAAGTAAGGTGTTACACAGATTTCTCCTCAAACCACAACAGAAAATGAATCGGAAAGAGAGATGAATAAAAAAAGCTGGAAATAGAAGATGAATCGAAAATCTTACGAAGAAAACTAAGAGTGGAGTGTACCTTCCTCCTCATTTTCTCCCGTCAGCACTTTGCTAGCATTCCTTCTCCACCTCCTTCTCCTCCTCCCGACCTCTCGACCCTAGCCCTTGGGGCAGTAGTGGTCATGGAAATCGTAGAGAATGAATGGGAAGGGAGTATTTATAGGCTCCAAAAAACCACTAACCATGGTTTAGATCTTAATCGTGGTTAGCGGCCCATGGTTTTGTCCCATGATTTTGGTCAAGTCTTATCCAAAACTTAAGTCTTAAGTTAGAACTTTCCAGAGTATTCTAGATTCATTAATGATGCTTAATTAACGCTAATCGTGATTAACTTTCACTAATCGTGTTTTATCTTTTGCAGCTCATGCTTAACTTTTGCTAACAATTGATTAGTGTTTGCTAATGGTCGTTAGCGATCCTCAATCTATCATTAGTTTCCTTAATCATACTTAACTAGTCTTAGCGACGGTCACTACGGGATAATGATGTCTTAAACCTCCTTACTTCTCTTTCTTCCGAAAATTATAACAAATCGAAACGAAGTCTGATTCATACGAAACAAATTCTGTTGGTTTCCTCTTGACGAGCTGGATCTTATGACATAGGATCCAAGAGACGGCCAAGTTCAAGGCTTTACAATTATAACAACCTTAAAGGAAGTCTAGTCCTCGAGACTAGAAATGCACAGTACATAGTGTTATCATTCAAACAAGTACGGGTATTTTTCTCTCATTTCTACCTCAGGTTCCCATGTGGATTCTTCAAACTCTTGGTTGTGCCACAACACTTTAACTATAGGTACCTCTTTATTCCTCAACTTTTTGATATCCCTATCTAATATTTGCATAGGTATTTCAAGGTATGTCAAGTTTGTATCAACATGCAGATCATTATAGCTTATCTTATGCTCATGATCCTTAATATAGTTTCTCAAATTTGATACATAAAAACATCATTTATTGCCTAAATATGTAGAGGAAGTGCAAGTCTATATGCAACTTTTCCAATCTGCTGAATAATTTCAATGGGACCCACGAACCTGGGTGCCAACTTCCCATGCAAGCCAAACCTCTGAACTCCCTTCATAGGTAATACTTTTAGGAATACAAAGTCACCTACCTCAAACTCAAGGTCTCTTCGCCTGGAAAAAATCACTATAGGTTTTCTGATGACTCTAAGCAGCTATTCGCCTTTTTCGAGCAAGCTCTACAGCTTCCCGTGTCTCTTGGAGTCTATCTGAATCGTAAAGGTTCTTTATCCGTACCTCTTGCCAACACAAAGGAATAGTACACCTTCGTCCATATAGTGCTTCAAATGGTGTCTTGACAATACTTGTATGGTAACTATTGTTGCAGGTGAATTCTGCAAGAGGAAAATGTTTCACCCATTATCCTTTCATTCTACGGCACATGCTCATAGCATATCCTCTAAGTCTGAATTGTACATTTTAGTTGACTATCTGTTTGTGGATGATATGTTGTGCTTAAGCATAGTTGTGACTAAGGCTTTCATGAAGTTCTCCCAATAATGTGAGGTGAATCGTGAATCTCTATTGGAAACAACATGCTTTGGGATGCCATGGAGATGAATCACATGCATAATATATAACTTAGCAAGCTGGTTTGGAGTGAACGATAAGCTTATTGGAATAAAGTGTGCTACCTTGGTCAGACGATCTATTGTAACCCAGATACTATCTTTACCACCAGTTGTCTGAGGTAAACCAATAACGAAGTCCATGGAAATGCTTTCCCATCTCCATTCAGGTATAGGTAAGGGTTGCAACAATCTTGGTGGCTTTTGGTGTGAAGCCTTTACCTGCTAGTAGGTAAAACATGAATTTACGAACTCAGCAACAACCTTCTTCATTCCTGGCCACTAAAAGTTTGAACGAAGATCCTTATACATCTTCGTAATTCCTAGATGAATGGATAATCTAGAACAATGCACCTCACGTAAGATTTCCTTCCTCAAGTCGAGTGTGTTTCGACTCTATGATGGTTATACAATAACTCGGCTTGTGTATGAAATCCCTCTATCTCATTCTTCTCAAGTTGTTGTCTCAAGTTTTTCAAGAATGGATCATCCTCTTGTCCTTTCTTATTCTATCCCAGAACTCTTGTTTGTATCAGTAAGGAATAGTTATAGTATCGCCACTACTATCAAATGGTTTCCATTCAGTCAACGTTGATAGTAAACCTCAGAAATGGATAGCACTCACCAACCCAGGTGAATAAGTTCTTCTGCTAAGGGCATCTGCTACGACGTTTCCCATATCAAAGTGGTAGGAGATGGTGCAATCATAGTCCTTCAATAACTCTAGCTACCGTCTCTTCCTAATATTGAGCTCCTTCTGATAAAACATATATTTCAAGCTTTTATGATCGTTGGAAATTTCAAAAGTAAAACCATAGAGGTAGTGTCTCCATATCTTTAAAGCAAAGACTATAACAACTAATTCAAGGTCATGTGTCAAGCAGTTCCTCTCATGTGTTCGGAGTTATCGTGATGCATAAGCAGCTAACTTACCATGTTGTATAAGAACTGCTCCATGTCCTTCTTTAGATGCGTCAGTATACATTGTAAACCCTTCACTCCCAAGGGTAGAGTAAGCATAGGTGTAGATGTTATGCACCTTTTCAGTGTACGAAAATAGCTCTGTATGCGTCAGACCGTATGAATGGTACTTCCTTCTGAGGCAGCCTAATCATTGGTAATGCTAATCGTGTAAAGTCCTTCACAAATCTTCTATAATACCCAGCTAAACCCAGAAAAGATCGTATTTTTGTGATAGTCTTCGGGCGTTCCCAACTCATTACTGCACTAACCTTTCTAGGATCAACAGATATACCTTCCCCGGAAATAACATGGCCTAAGAATGTACTTCAGACACTCAGAAGTCACATTTGCTATATTTAGCATACAGTTTGTTCTTCCTTAATATTTCAAGTGCCTACTGGAGATGATGTTCATGTTGGTACTTATCCTTGGAGTAAATAAGCATGTCATCAATAAAGAATACTACAAAGTGATTTAAGAACTCCCTGAATACTGTAATCATGAGATCCATGAAAGCTGCTGAGGCATTTGTTAGTCTAAAAGGCGTAACTAAAAATTCATAATGTCCATATCTAGTTGGAAAGCATGTCTTGGGGATATCTACATTTTTAATCTTCAACTGATGGTATCCACATCTTACGTCAATCTTGGAATACACAGTTGAACCCTGCAAGTGGTCAAAGAGATCATCTATTCTTGGCAGAGGATACTTGTTCTTTAATGTCTTCTTATTTATCTGTATATAGTTAATGCACAATCGCATTGACCCATCCTTTTTCCTCACAAACAAGACATGTGCACCCCATGGTGAAGTAAAAGGATGAATGAATCCTTTATCTTACAGTTCTTGTAATTGTACCTTTAACTCCCTTAACTCAGTCGGTGCCATCCTATATGGAGGGATAGAGATAAGATGAGTATCAGGTGTGTGAGAGATTTCAAATTCAATCTCTTGCTCAGGTAGTAATCTAGGTAGTTCCTCTTAAAATACATCAAGAAACTCACGCTATAGGTACATCTTCTATCATTTTGTCTGACCCTGATGTAGTGGTCACATAAGCTAAATAGCCTTGGCACTCTCTCTAACAATCGTTGCACCTTCATAGTCGAGATGTATTTGACATTATCATTAGATGTCTTTCCAATGAACTAGAACTCTATTGAGTTAGGAAAATAAAAAGTTACTGTATTCTGAAAACATTCAAGGCATGCATTATGCCTTTCTAGCCAATCCATCCCTAGGATGAGATCAAAGTCCTCCATTTCAATTAGTAGTATAGAAATAGGTAGCTGATGTCCTGATATCAGTTATATATGATTATCCATGATTTCTCGGATTATAAATACTTGTCCTCCTAGTCCCTTGATCAGATAGGACTGTTGTACTTCTACTGGTACCTTACCTAAAGTGGGTACTAACCGTCAAGCAATAAATGAATGTGAGGCACCAGAATCAAACAAGGCATGAACTGAAAAGCCATGAATAGTAGTAGTACCTCATATGACCGTGCCTGAATTGTAGGATTGTTCTTCAGTGATTGCATTGAGCTGGCCATTAGGAACAGGCAAGATAGAAACCGCATCACTTTGTAGTGGTTGCTGTGTAGGAGGCGCTCCTTCTGAGCCACTGCCTCTACCTTGTCTTCCATCACATGTTGCTTCATTGCTCAGGGTGGACGTTATACTATCAATTGGGGTTGATTTAGAATCCAAACCTCTCAACTTTGGATAGTCTTTCCTTATGCGGACTTCCTGATGATAGTAATAACACACACGTGTTGCTATCCGTGCTGGAGATCTAACCATTGCGGTACTAGCTCCTGTTGTTGAGTCGAGGGGGTATAGTGGAGGTCTAGAGAAACATCCTCTTTTTTATAATTCCTGGCCCAAAGGATGTGTCGAGCTTATAGTAGACCCAACTGCATGATAACGACTGTCTCTAAGATCACTTTTTATAGTAGACCCAATTCGCCTTACACTTGGATAGTCAACCAAAAAAGTGGAAGCTTCTTCTTTGGCGGTTTTCATCCATTTCCATCTCAATATGAGAGGCGATATCCATGGCTTCATATATAGTGGTGGCTCTAAAACCTGTAGGCTTATCTCTAAGATCTCCCTGAAGCTCAATAACAAATTTGGTAAGACGTTCCTTTGGTGAAGCTTCTAGAGTTGGGGAGTAACGTAGCAGCTCTGTAAAGTGAATATGATAATCTCTTACATTCTTGGAACCTTGGGTCATAGAAGACAACTCTCTCCACTTCAGTTATTTCTAATCGGAGGGACAGAAGTGAGCTCGGAACCTTTCTTCAACGATATCCCATGGAACGGGATCTACCGGTTTCTTGGAAATTGAACTCCACCATCGCCTTGTATAGTCTACCTAGGGATTAATTAGCAAAGTGCGCCCAAGTGTTTGTTAGTGCGTGTATTATTCTTAACATCCTGCTGACATCATCAAGCCATAGTTCTACCTCAGTAGGTGTCTTTATGCCTTTGAATCGAGGAATCTTACCCTTTCAGTAATTGTCCAATAGTTTTTGGTGTCTAAGAAGAGCTATTTCCATTGCTCCTTCAGCTAGGATAGGAGAAGACTTAGTGAAAGATGATAACTAGATTCTTCCTCAGAAATATGGACAGAACCTTCAATCCTAGCATCCACAAGTCTAGATGCCTCAGGTCTCTCAACTTATACATTTAGCCTCTCCTCTATTGTCATCATAGCCGCTAATTGCCTAAACACATCTCGGTCTGCCATGATCCTAGGATGAGTCAATGCCAAAGGTTAAGTCATATACATTTTAGCATGATGTACATAAGGGACAATGACTTGTGAATGGTACTACAATCACTCATTAAGATCAAAGGATCTTAAGACAACCTTAGTTTTTGAATACCGCTCATAGTTATCAATTACTGAGTAAATTACTGGAGTAACCAAGCTCTAATACCAATATGTCATAACCCCAATTCCGGGTCATCGGATCCTCCCATATCCGGATCTTGTTACTCAGTAATAATTTATTCAACAATCACAACCAATGTTCAGAGACAGACTGCAATTAAAAATACAAAAAATGAAGTATTTAATACCTTTCCATTCACAAAATAAAGTTTACAGGATACATTATCCTACTATAACCATTTACATGTACATCAACTGGAAAGAAAATACACAAAAAGATTACAAACTACCTTATAGAATAAAGCTACTATGGCTGGCTACTATATTAGCTGGCGGGATTAATAAAGTCCTTGAGATGGCTCACTGACACATGTTAGGTTTTCCATAAATCATATGATAACAATTAGCGAAAACTAAGTAATAAAGAAGAGAAAAGCAAATATATGGTGTATTTTTTTCTCAGAACTTATTATCATAAAAAGGTTCACTCCTTCTCATTAGTTTCAGTTTGATTCCTTTCTATTCCACATCAGGGATTAGTTTAGGGAATTATCTCACCACTATATGGACTCTGAAGCTGTGGACACTCCGGAATTGAAGATTGCATTGATCTAGTAATCTTATGCCGCACACGTCGCCTCAACCAATCCACCAATACTACCTTGAAAATCTCCTTTTCTTTTATTAATCAGGGTCTCAAACCCTCAACCTGGCATATAAAGAAGCACACCGTCCTCGAGGATCCGGTTGCTTAAAGCCTTAGGCTAACCTTTAATCACATAACCTAGCGGCTTTAAATACATGTTATCGTGACCCAGTTGCTATTGAACCACTCATGCCTCCACATGGCACGACCACATCTTACGTCGTTCAACTCGAATATATTGGCACCCGGTATCATGCATTGCAAATCATTCATTTCGTGGGAACTTATCAGAATAGGGCAACCGTGTACTACCTAGGTAGGGCAATGCTAATACAGGTTCCTTCCGACAACCCTCCAGGTTGCATACCCAACTTGTAGTTCTACTCCTAGTCATTCTTAACATAAGAAACCATCCTTTTCAGGATCCACCTTAATACACATCAATTCTCATGATGTAGTTCTTTCGTTAAGTCTTCGATTTGCATAATCATCAACATTTAGTATAGCCTCACATATATATATACTCATATTTATGCTCATTTTAACTTTTAAACACTAACTTTCCAAGCCACTACATCAATACGATGCTTAGACCTTATTTTAGTTGAAATCACAAAGCAACTTTTTATATTTTCTAAAAATTAGCTAAACTAGGTTATTCGTAACAAGGAGCATAATATCAGAAACCTCAACGATCTCATATGAAAATCCAACAGCAAAAAGAAAGGTTTTCATTACCTAATCGATCTCTCTCACACATATGTAGTGTTTTATCATGATTGTTTTTCAAAAAGGATGATTTATAGCTCCTGAAATGATCGAATTTCATTTTCGTATCAAAACTGTTAAGAACGTGCCAAGAATACGAATAACGAATGAAGAACACGAAGAACGCAAAGAACACACGAAGAACACGAAGAATGTGAAGAACGTATTTTTCTCTTAAAATTTCAGCAAAGCTTCCCCTTAAACGGGTGATATTTCTAGGAAAGTTTCAGCAGAGTTTCCCCTTATCGGGACATATTTCTATAAAAATTTTGGCATAGTTTCTCCTTATATCGGGATATATTTCTATAAACATTTTGGTAGAGTTTCCCCTTATCTCAGGACATATTTTAAAAGAAAACGGAAAGAGTTTCCTCTATAAAATCACCGAGAGGGAAACAACAACGAATATGAAAGAATATAATCAAACTACAAGAGATGAAGAATCGGCAGACACCACGCATCTTAGCTAAGTGAAGGTGTGACAAATAATAAAATTTATACTAATGTGCATAGCCGCCCGCACCTAAGTAGGGTATCACACAGATTTCTCCATCAAAAAAACCATTAAAGAGGAATCGAAAGAATAAAATCATAAGCGATGATGAATCGGTAGACACCACGCATCTTAGGTGAGTGAAAGTGTGATGAATCACAGGGTGCACTGATGTGCATAGCCTCCCACACGTAAGTAGGGTGTTACATAGTGGGAATGTCTCCCTACCGCCTTGTGTATGGCAAGCCATGTAATCTGCGTGTTGAGTTGATTCACAAATCCTTATGGGCCCTCAACATTTGTAATTTTGATTCTGAGAAAGCCGAGAAGAATCGAAAATTTGATCTGAACAGATTATTAGAATTCAGAAACTATGCATACGACAATAGCCTGATGTACAAGGATAAGGTCAAAACATGGCATGATAAGCATATCTGCCGCAAGTCCTTCGAGTCGGGTCAGAAGGTGTGATTATTTGATGCGAAATGAAAGATCTTTCCTGGTAAATTGAAGAGAAAATGGATTGGGCCTTTTATAGTAAAGCATGTACGTGACGATGGAAGCATATTGATATCTATTTTGTCAGCTGACGCACAACTATTTGTAGCCAATGGACAACTCCCGAAGCCTTATCTTGATCATGATACGTTTATGTTTGTCATTGACTCTATTCAAGTGATCTATGATGATAAACTTAATACCTCCGAAGTGGCAGTAGAAGCCAAAGTAGATCAAAATATTTTTGATTGACTTTTTTTATTTTCTTCTTTTTCTTCTCTCTTTTCGTATTCTACTGATAAGATGCCATCCCTTTCGTCATTGCTACAATTAGGATGCACTTTATCCTAAGTGTAGGGGGGATGTATATGCCGAGTTGTTCATATTACGTCTTCTGATCTCTTTTCTTCTTTTCCTCTTTTCCATTTCTATTTTCTTTTTCTACCAAAAAGGTGACGCCCCTTGTTGTCAGTCTTCTATACTTAGGACGTACTTTGTCCTAAGTATGGGGGGGTGTGCACCCCGAGTCTTCCATTCTTTGATCCTCTCCACTGTCCCCTCTTCTTGTTTATACTTAGGGATATCTTACCCTAAGTATGGGGGGAGACAGTCTGACTACAATCTGTTCATTCCTACCCTTGACCCTCCATGCATTGTACAATCTGTTATACATAGGATTATTTGATTCTAAGTACTGGGGGGACGGTCAACTTTTCATTCGTTCATTCATTTCTCCATTCATTTATTCTTTAGATTTTCCTATACTCAGTACGAGTTATGTCTTCTCATTTCTCTTTGATATATGAGGACATAGCTCAAGCTAAGTATAGGGGGTCGTATATAATGTGTATATACTTTAGCCATAACTCGTACTTTCATATTTTTGTTAATAATTATGGCTTATTATACTATAAAATGCATTAAAAACCTCAATAAAAAGAAGTTGATTATTCCTCAAATTCTGTTTCTATGTACTGATTAATAAATCAGGAGAAAATGATTTTTGTAAAATGTTTGAAAAATAGTTGAAAATCCTTTTGAAAAATATTTTGTTAAATTTTATTCAATATTTTCAACCATTGTAAAAACATTTTGTTTTGAAAAATTTTATTTTCTTTGTGTGTAATAAAAATGCTTGAAAAATGATTTGCAAATGGATTGAAAATGGTTGCAAAAATATTTGAAAAATCTATATATACTGTTTGGAAACTTTTGCAAAATGATTTTCAAATGTGTGAAAATGTTTGTAAAATCTATTCGTAAAAATTATTTTGGACTATAGTTTTCGAAATTATTTGAAAAACATATTTCAAATAAATTTGAGGAATATATACATCAACCCTTGTAAATTCTTAAAATCTACTTCTCGTAAATATAAGAGGCATCCCTGTGTAAATATTTTTTACCTAGTTTTTATCCAAAAATCTTTTGTCTTCAAAAATCCCAAAAACATTTGCAAAACTAAAAATCCAAAACCATTTGAAAAATCTTTCTGAAAATACAAAAAATGCATATGCATCATCTTTTCAAAAATCCATAAAAAGTTCAAAAGCTTTGAAAATTGCATCACAAAAATGTTATCTGCATATTATGCACAGCATTTGTATGGCATTAGCATTTTTTGGATTGAGTTTGATAGTTGAACAAGTCTATGTAAAATCCGGAGATTGGAGCTTAGTTGGACCTTAAAATCTACCTAATAATAGGAACCTTATAGGAGCTGTAATTGAGGTACTTCAGGTCTAGTTGACTTAATTCTTTGAGGATCGTGAGACTTGGTTCAATGGATTCTTGACTGCCTAAGTAGAGTATTTCGGAGCACACTCACGACTCTTGAGCTAACTTGGACACATGCACCTTTCACAGGGCTCAACTCAGTTGGAGTAGTGAGGGGTTGGATTTGCCAGTATGAGACACACACAAGTGGAAACATTTGTCCCCCTCTAGGGAGGGAAGTGCACCCTAACTCGTCCATTGATGAGGAATTCTAAAGACAGGAGAGTGTGGGTTGCAATAAAGCTTCAAAAGAGGGATAGTCTACTAGCTCAAGAGGAAAAACTCCTTATGTATATGATGCTGTAAATAGTATTCCAAAAAAAGAAAAAAAAGAAAAAAACCTCCAAAATAGTGGGCATTCCTGTATAAAAATAAAATGCCTACCGGAGTATGTGAATACGTTGTATAGAAAATAAGCAAGCTTGAGCATCAAAGTTAAATCATGTGAGCCTGCAGCTGGATGACTTGACTATGCTGGTCTTGCATCCTAGGATAGGTAGCTACATTGGCTACCGTCCATTCTTCTCATCATCCCCTCCTCTTGAACTGGTTGCCACTTAAACTTAGAAGGGAATACCCTGCTCCTCGAGGATGGAGTTACTAGATTGGGGAATCATTGGGTTATCATACTAGAGAAGTCAGTCTCTTTGTCATTTCAGTTGGGGAGAGCCACTATCACTTACACTGTACGAGTCAGATTCATACTCGTAAGGGTTTGCGTATGAGTTGAAGTATTCCAACTTGGCTATTGAGGAGACTTGAGCAGAATTTTGGGATTCTCGAAGGCTGTTGGATTTCAAATCCGACTCCCATTAAGGTTCCGCCCGCACTAAAATTTTAAAGGTCCGACTTGTGCTCCAAACTTTGATTTTGTGAAGACAAGTTTGATAATTAAACTTAATCCATTTTCTTCTTTTTCTTTTCTTTGTTTTTCTTTTCTGCATTTATTGCATAAGTGTTTGCTAGAGACTAGCAAAAGCAAATATTGGGGATGATGAATCTCCCTTTCATCATCTTTATTCTATTATTTTGGCCTAAGAAACCCTAGTAAATGCGTGTAAATAGGCTTAATTCATGCATTTTATCATCCATAAATAGTGTATAAATTACTTTTTCAAGCCAAAATTATAGAATAAAGAAAAGAAAAGAAAAAAAATAAAATATTGTAAATATTTATGACCTGAAACCCTAAGACCTAGGCATCTTGCTGACTAAATCTTTTCAAAAATTGCACAAAAAATTGAAAAAAACTTTTCAAAAATCCATAAAAAGTTCAAAACAAGAAATTACATCACAAAAAGATTTTGTTTGCATTGTACATAACATTTGCATTTTTAAGATATATGTTGATAATTGAACTAGTCTAAGAAAAATCTGAAGATTGGAGCTTGGTTGGACTTTAAATCTACTTAATCACAGGAACCTTACATGAACTAGAATTGAGGCACTTCAGATCTGTTAGACTTAATTCTTTGAGAAAAGGAGACTCAGTTCAATGTCGTATTGACTGCCTAAGTAGAATATTTAAGAGCACACACACGACTCTTATTGATAATGACCTAGCTTGCAAACCTGCACTTTATACTTTGCTCTCCTCAGTTAAAGTAGTAGAGGGCTAGATTTGCCAACATAAGACACAAGCCAATGGAAACATCGAAAGTCACATATATGTGGTCATTGTACTCCAACCCGATCCAATAGCCACGAGGTCTTATGACATAAGTCGTGGATTGCAATAATGCTTCAAAAGATGGATAGTCTACTAGCTCAAGAGGAAAAAGTCCTTATGTAAATGCTGATGTATATATTATTAAAAAATGCAATAAAGACATCGTAAAAGTTAACGGGTCTGAAAGAAAATAAAATGCCTGCTGGGGTATACATTTTGTAGACCCAATAAGCAAGCTTGAGCTTCAAAAGTCATGTTCATGTTAGCATGCAAAAGGATGACTTGGCTACACTGATCAAGCATCCACGAATAGATAGCTAAACTGGATACCATCCATTCTTCTCTCCATCTCCTCTTCTTGAACCGATTGTACTTGAACTTAGAAGGGAATACCTCATTTCTCGAGGAAAGAATTGTTGGATTGGGGAATAAGGATCACCATGTTGGAGAAGACTGACTTTTACTGCTTCAACCGAGAGAGCTACATATCACTCACACTGTACAAGATAGCTTCATAGTCAAAAGGGTTTTCATATGAGTTGACTTATTCTGACCTGGCTAATGAGGAGATGTGAACGGAGTTTTGTGGATCTCAGGAGTTGTTGTGTTGCAAATCTTGTCCCCACATAAGTTTTTGACCAAATTTAAACTTCCAAAGGTCCGAATTGAGCTCTAATCTTTGATTTTGTGAAGACAAGTTTAAGAATTAAAATCAATCCAAGTTCTTTCTTTTTATTTTCTTTATTTTCTTTTGTGCACTTATAAGCATAAGTGTTTGCTAGGGATGAGCAAAGGAAAGTATAGGTGGGTGATGAATCACCATTTCATCTCCTTTATTCTTTCATTCTGACCTTTAAACCCCAGCTAAATGCATGTATATATCATTAATTTGCCTAATTTAACATTCATTATTTATTGTATAAATATTGTATAAAATACATTGTTTAATGCTAAAATAAAAGAAAAAAAGAAAAGAAAAATAAATAAAATTCCAAAGGTATTTTATGAACCTAAAACCCCGACGTAGGCATCATGATGACTCGGTCGATAACTAATAAAGTAGGGGGAGATGAGGGTCAAATATACAATAAAAACCCTACTTAATTATTATTCAATAATGCATTTTTGGGACCTATTTTATTATTTATTATTTATACCTCAAATTCAAAAACATTGTACGTGAAAGTCGTAGATAAAAATACAAAGAAAAACTTTGTACATGAAAGTCGTAGATAAAAATAAAACAAAAATTACAAAATTGATTTCACACAAAAATAACAGAAAATGCACATTCTACACTCAGAATAAAAAGCCAAAACCCAAACTTCCTAGGTCAATATCTTCTCCATATGAACTCAGAATGCATTAAAATAACTTTAATTGTATATACCTTTTAATTAGCTATTTAATGTAGGTGGTTTCATTACATTTGAAACTAAGATGTAAAAGTTAGGTTTTGTACCCACATTGTACAATATACATGAATAAAATATTCATTTTATTTATTATTTATATTTTCATTATTTTATATTTTTATAATTTTGTAAATATAATTTCTATTATATGTACATTATTAAAATAAAAGAAACCATTAAGAATAAACTACAATAAATAAGCACATAAAATATATAGGTGAATATATTGTACGCATACCTATATAATAAAAACATCAATTTATTTAAATATGCAAATAAACCTAGAAAGATACAATAAATATATATATTTGTGTATATCTAAATAAGTTATAAATATAAAATTATGTATATAATATAATAAAATGGAAATGCAATATAAAAATAAAACAAACACACACACATATATGTAAATATACATATAATTATACTTGCAAATAATAACTCATAATAAGTAACCTCAGAAAAATAAAAAAAATGGGGATAAAATACTAAAAATAAAAAAACATTTTTTATTTTTACCCTTAAATTAATAATTTAATTTACTATTTATTATTCAATTTAAGGCATTTTTGCCTTGCATTTTTTGATCGGTCCACTTAGACCAACCAAATCACTTCTTTTGTTAACTCTAGTCAACTTCCCCTTTGGTGCCTCTGATCCGTGTTAGAGCTTCGAGCGACCAACATCTCAACATTTCCCCTTGAGATCTAATGATCGGATCACCTTGATCCTTGAACAACTTCTGCATATAGGATCCCCATGATCCATGTTGTATCCTTAGATCCCATCGATCCACTCCAATGTGTCCTTGAATCCAGTTACAAGATGTGCCCAAACCAGGTCTATAAATAAAACCCTCTAGCCTCCTTCTCCATTTTGGTGCTTTCTCGAGCCTTGAATCCCCCAAACCTTGGCCATGTTTGACACCCAATGACAACAAGCGCTCCCATGCGGTTCTAGAGCAGCTACCAGAGGAGAGGAAGCAACCCAAGGTGGAGCTTTGGTGATACCTCTTCTCCCTTATCCCTAGGTATGAGATGCACATTTTCCTTTCATTTCTATGTAGATTTAGTGTTAGTTTTTAGATTGCTGCATTTTATTTCATCCATAGATGTGTAGTCTAGTGTAAATAAAGATTATTGATCGTCGGATCTCTCTGCTCTGGCAGTATTTCACCCCGTTCCCATAGTATCCGATCCATCTTTCATGACCCCTTCGTTCCTCGACGCATTCTACATTCTCTTGACCCATCAGCTCCCCTTGATCTTTCCTAGATCGAGACCTCGGTGTTCCCTCCGCTGCCTTCATCGGAGCACCTCCACATCCTTCCATTTCGCCATCGATTTCCAACAGCAATAGCCTAGAAAGCTTCAACAAAGCCCCTTTGAGTTTTCTATGCAGCTAACACTCCTAGAAGAGCCCATCTGAAGTCTATTAGACTTCAAGAGTAGGTCCAACCTTTCACGCACGCCAGAGCTCCACCAATGAGCTCATGACCTTTTTGTGGGGTATGTCAGATGTGGAAGCCACCCTCGAGCTTGGAGACCACTTCAATAACAAGAAAGAGACTCGGGGGTGCTCAGATTCAAAGATTGAGGCTTTGAGGAGGGGGAGTTCATCCATGTTCTTTGAGGACAATAGCTACCGCCCGATCTAGAGAGGAGCTCCAGATTATTCTTCCACTGTTTAATCATGAAGGCCCTGTACCACCTAATCACACCTGTGATTTAATCCTCAATCACATCTATGATTTAAGCTCATCCTCTAAAACCCGAAACATCATCATGCATCCAAAACATGCCACGCTTCCAACTGAATCAGCCCAATCATTGGATCACATGCTATTGGGGTTAAATTGCATATATTCCGTTATGATTTTTTCGTTTTACTGCTTAGCCCTATAAATATGATTCGTAGTGTAAATAATAATGGATTCTATTCATGGATCCCCTATCTAATTTTTTATTTGCATTAGTGTCCGTGCCAACTCACCCCACAAGGCCCCTTACGTGAGGTGGGTATTTTGCACTGATACACTTGTTGACTTTTGTATTTAAAAATAGTCCAAAAAATTGTATAATCAGTGTTGATTTTGTGAAAAAATTGCATATAGGACCTTGAAACTTTTTTGTACAACATTTAAGCCCCTCTCGGGCATTTTTAATTTAAATATACATGGACAAATTGCAAAGTAGCCCCTAGATTTTTGTTTTAGGGCTCTAGAATGGATGTAAACTTTATTATATTTGCAAAAAGGTCCCTTCCTGTATTTAAATTTTGTGCATGCTTGTGTAATTCTCATAAATATCATCCTTGCTCTAAAAATTATGTAAAAATGGGACAATGTGCCTGGATGCATGTTTTTTCATGCCATATTTTTATGTTTGCATTTTATGCACATTTTCTATTTATTAAAATAAAAAAGAGCACCTGTCCCTGTTTGATTTAGAAAATTCCTTAAAATCTATAAACTTTTTTGAAAAATTCTAAAAAAATATATATTATGTCTATTGTAGTCATTTCTAGCTTCAGACCAAAAATCCCTAAAAATAGAAAAAAATTAAAAATAATAAAAGCTCCAAAATCCTATAAAAATATAAAAATCCCCCTAAAAGCCCAAAAAGTAGTTGTTTCTATTTTATAGTTATATATACGTTATTACTTATATAAAAAAGTTTTAGAAATTTTTGATTATATTTAATATTTTTAAATTCCAAAGCAGTTTGACCTAAATATTTAATCCCTATTTTGGGATTTATTTATTTACTTTTAAAATATAAAAAATTAGGAATAATATAATATAATCAAACAAACATTAGAAAAATATAAAAAACTTAAAAACATTTTATTTTGCAAAATTTTAATCATTTTTGCCTATTTATATTTATAACAATCCTTCATGTATTATATACATATGTATACTTATTTATTGTTTTATAACTTCTATAATTAATATAAATACCTTATAAATATTTATAAATATATATTTATATATATATGCAAAATATAGAATGGGCTATATTTCTTTATATTTTCATGGTTTTTATACATTTATTATGCAATATGTAACTATACCTTAAATCCTTCTTTATATGTATTTATATACCTTTATATACATATATATTAATTTAATTTAAAAAAGTTAAAAATCAAAAAATTAAAAATTTCAAAAAAAATTGAAAAATTTAAAAAAGAAAATGTAAAAGAAAAAATCGCATAAAATTTAAAAAATAAGACCAAAACCCACATAAAAGAAAAAGATAATTGTGTACATAATTCTTTATGATTAGCAATAATCATTAGGCTATCGTGTTTGCTCTCTGTAGTTCGACCTATACATGCTTGCATGCTAGATATCTTTGTTTATAGAGTAATAAATCGTGCTCCATGTTTTGTTATTTATTGATTCATTATATGTTGTGGGTACTGTTATTTGAAGTGGATTTCATGAGAGGTCGCCTCAACGAAAGTGTAGTCCTCACCCAGTGTAGGATACATTAAACCCTTGCAAAATCAGTCCTTAACAGGGACTTGATGAATCTCCATTTCATCGCCTTTATTATTTCATTTTGGACTTAAATCCCAAGCTAAATGCATGAATATATTACTAATTTGTTTAAATAAACACCTGAAAAATTGTACAAAATACTATATTTTTAATATATTTGAACCCAAATTAAGAGAATAATGGTAGAAAAGAAAAAGAAATGAGACACCATAGGTGTTGAGTAACTCTAGACCCCAAGACCCAGTCATCATGATGACTTGGTCAACAATAAAGTAGGGGGAGATAGGGCAGAAGAATTGTACAAAATAGAAGGAACGTGGCGACACTATTCTTCCTTGATCTTCCTCCGCCTTTCGTAGTCGTTAGATCAAGAAATTCACCTTGGTGCTTCAGCCGCCATCAAATCTTGGGCATCATCGACCGTTGATCAAGAGCCTGATCGAGCCATGATCGTCCATCTTCTAATCTTTACCTTCTAATCGTGGACGTCAGTGCTTAAATGACGCCACACAGACCATGCAACACCATCGTATCATGCTCCTTTTGGGGGGTAATTACATTAATACCATTGCCATTTATTTTATGTTTGCTTAGTCCTTTAATTATTTAAACTAGTTTAATATTTTCACTAAAAATCGCAAGAAGACCCTCAGACTTTTACTATATTGCCTTTAGGTCTTGCGAGCTCAACTCACGTGGTCCCATATCTGAGATGGGCATTTTGCATAAAATACTTTAGTAGCTTTTGTAATTGCAATCTAATAACAAAAGTTTGAATTTAGTTCAATGTTTATGGGAAATTTGCATGTAGTCACTTGCCTTATATTTTATTTGCAAATATACCCCAGCCAACTTAATTAATTTATTTGTTTGGTTTTCTATTGTCATAAAAACTCCCTATGCTCGAAAAATCATGAAAAATAGTTGTATGTGCCTGATGACTTTCTATTAACGATGTATAATTTATTTTGCATTTCATCTGCTTTTTATATTTATTAAAATTATAAAAGAGCACGTTAACGCCCTGTTTACGTTGGAAAATACAAAAAATCATAAAACCATAATAAAAATCCCAAAAGAATTACTTAGTTTTATTACTCTATTCTATTACTAAAAACCAAAAATTAAAAAAAAACACAAAAGAAAACCCAAATATTAGCTAACCCATACTAACCCAAAAAAAATTATAAAATATTTTCAAAAATACCAAAAATATTAGTTTCTATCCTATATTTTTCTTTATACTATATTATCTATTAATATTATTTTTGAGAAATTTTGACCCATTTTAATAGTTTAATCTAAAAAAATCATCCTATTTTATTAAGTCCCTGATTTTATATATTTTGGATTTTAAAAATACAGAAAAATTAGCAATATACACAAAAGATCACAAAAATTGAAGAAAAAAATAAAAAGCACAAAAAAATATTTTTTTTATTTTTTATTATATAAGGCTATATTTATAATTATAATATCCTACATTATATTATATATTTATATATAGTATATATACTTAATTTTATTATTAATTATTATAAATAGGTTAAAACTATTTTAAAACTCTTTAAAAAATAAAAAGACTGTTCTTTAAGTATTTTTCTGATTTTTGTGCATTTATTATATTTATTGTATTACATATTATCTTTATTATACATATTACATATATATACTTTTATATATCTTTATTATATATTAAAAAGAAAAGGAAAGTAAAAAAATCAAAAAACATAAAAAGAATATAAGAATTATAAAATTAAATAAAAAGAATATAAAAATAAATAAAAAAGAATTATTTTATTTAATTTAAAACCAAAAAAACATTGATTAATTCATTAAGTGAATATTCTAAAAATATACCTATGTTATTTATTCATTATTTATTTATAAATAACATACCTACTACATCGACTAGTTACCTGAGTTCAACCCATGCCTACATGTCCATTATACACATTCATTGTAGAGCACAATAAATTTTGATTCACACCTTAACTTGATTGCTTTTTATTATTGTGTGGGTTAATTATTGAATTTAGTCAGAGATCTTGCGAGAGGTCACTTCAACGACTGCACAGCTCACCTTGTGAGCATGCACAACCCCCTCCTTGCATCTTCGGCTACTTAAAATGGCGTCGTTGCTAGGGAACAATGGAATGTAACATTTAGTTGTACATTACATTATTTATTTCTCTCTATATTTTTGATATTTATTTTTGATATTTATTTGACTGTTCTGGCCACTTATTTCTTTATTGATCTTTCTAGCGAGGGACCGAACAAGAACAACAACAACTTCTTAGGAGGCTGACGCACCCGAGCCAACTATGAGAGAGCATGAGAGAGAGGAAGAGAAAGAAGGAGCATAGCAATCACTCTAGTTGATTTTTATTTTATTTTGTGAAGAGATTTTTTATTTTATTTTTGTAAATTAATTTGTAATAACACAGGACACTTGGACATTCACACTTCATGAGGTCCAGTGCCCGGGTGTTTGTTCAAGTGGGGGTCTCATCGAATTTCTCTTTGTTTTCTCGCTTTCCTTTTCTTTGTTTCATGCATTTTGAGTTTTTCGACTTTCTTCTTATTTGATTTTTGTAATTGAGCCATAGCTTAAGAATTGCTTGATCGATAGAATATGTCCAAAGCCCTAATTAATTTCATGCACCTATAGTTTTTTATTTGGACTTAGATCAAATTAATTGCTAACTATTTGGATTCAAAACCGCATGTCCGAGAGGATCCACACAGCGATTGCATGACTCGTTGTGGCAAGCACTGAGGAGTCTCTAAGAACAGACTCTTGGTTTCTTTTCTAGATATTTAGTACTTTGTTCTTCAAGTTAATAGCAACTCCTATTTTAGGGTGCTTTCATTGGCTTGACTCTGCATATAGTGTAGGTTTTGACTCTTGTCTAGCATCCTACATGAAGAGAGCTGAGGCAAGGTGAGCATTTTCTGAGCACACGTCATTTATTTACGGTTGCATTTCTTTTCTTCTCTTTCCCTCTGATTTTGATGACTTAGGATACTAAAGGAATTGTTAACTCGTTAGGATTCGTGAACTTATAAAAAATCCTTAAAAAGTGATAACCAATAAAATTAGGATTGTTAACTCTACTCAACCCTAAGATAAACGAAAAGGGAAAAACCATTTGTTTTGGGTCGGATCTTAGGCCATGTTATTGTTGGAAGCACTTGTCTCAGACGTTATATGAAGTGGTTCTAGTGTTCTAGTAGGTGTGTACCATCGACTAGAAAAAAACCACTCTAGGTGATTGCACCCGTGAGCTTCTAAATACTTGATTTCTCACCTAACTCTAAAATCCGATAAGATAAAAAGATCGAACTTTCACAGTCATCATTTTGTTGATTTGGTGAATTGAGGGGTTAGTTTGTTTATAATTAGGTTTATGTGCATATTAGATCTTCTCTACACATTTGTGCCTTTTTTCTTGCATATCTTAACTTGATCATTGTGATCTACTAATCCCTAGCTTTTGTTTCGAAAATGAATGGCTGGAGTTCTTTTTATACGAACTTCATAGATCCTTCTTACTCAGCCGGTTCACCTCTATTTTATCAGGATGACTTTTCCCCTGAGATTTCTTTTGTACATATCCACCTCCTCCAAAGTTTCAGGCATCATATTTTCACCCACAACTACCATCACATTTCCAACCATCTCACCCCCTCCCCTGAGATTGAATTGTTGGAGTCACCTCTTAGTGTTACCGCTCCTGAGCACATGACCAAAGTAGTGGAGCAAATGAAGAAGAGGATAGATGACCTCAGTAGTATAAATATGATCCATATTAACTCTTCACCTTCCTATGCCATGGATTCACTAGAGGACACCCATGAGAGCTTGCAATCTCCCAAAATATAAAAATAAGAAAAATATAAAAATACAAAATGAAAATGGTAGACACCCAGATTGGTCGGTTGATGGACTCGAAAAAGCCGAGCAACTAAGGTAAAGGAATATCTAAGGTCGTTGCAACCTCAGTCGCTCGAGAAATCCAGATCAACAAGAAAATAAGAGAGCAGACCACCAAAACACAAATAAAATCTGAGAAAATCAATAGTGGCCCTGGCTATTGGATTAGCCTGGTATAGCGACCAGGGTCGAACTTAAGGAGCACGGGTTGGCCTTGCAGCCTACGAAGTAGTCAAAAATAACAACAAATAAAAGAAAATTATTTTTGGTGGGTTTTTAATTTTTTTATTTTTTTGGATTTTAAAATAATAAAGAAAATAGGAAAACAAGTGAAACAAGAAAATTCACACAATTATTTAATCACTCAAAATTAATCCAAAAATTCAAACAAAAATATTTTATGTTTTTTTATAATTTTTTTTGTTTTTGTTTAATTTTTGGTAATTTTTTATTTTTATAGGATTTTATAAAAATAAAACAAGAGTAAAACAAGGGACATTGTCCAGCCGAGCTCTTAAGACCAAAATAAAATGTATAATGGTCTCAACAAATCCTAAAGGTAATTTTCTTGGAAACTAGAAATAAAAAGGAAAATTCAGGAAGAAAGTTTATTAATTTTTGATTTTTCTATGATTTATTAGAAATTTTATGAAGTTTTCAATGTTTTTTATTTTTTTTACTTTTTATAAATCCAAAAATGACCAAAATTGGTCAGAAAATCAAACATAACAAAACAAACAAATTCTGATATTTTGTAATTTTTAAAGAAGTTTTAATATTTTTTTGTGAATTTTATAACAGGACAGGGACAAAAAGAGAGGTTTTTGATTTTTTTAAATATAACAAAATGGCTCCAAAAATTTCCCAAAATTCAATGATAATTCTACACAGTGGCAGGAGCCACGTTCAAGTTTTCACTTCATTTGGAGTAGACTTGATATTTTATTCAAAACAATCAAGAGCCCACAGTCATAGGGACCTAATCGTAATAAAAATATCTCTGAGGGCCTAGAAATAACAAGAATGAAAACCCATGGGGTCCAGGTGCAAAATGTCCAAGATCTCACGCGCCACATGCGTGATCTGGGCACTCAGGGACCTTTTTGTAATTAACTTAAGTCCCTGGACCTATTAGTACACATACTAAAAGTCCAGGGGCGAAAGTATACAAATCCCACTAAATTCGGCACATGTGGAAATAAAGCATTCACAGGGGTATATGTGCAAATATCTAAAAAGTTTTTTCAATCAATAACCATCATAAACAACATACCCCTCCATGCAATTTCACGAAAAATACACGTGTCGATGCACGTGACCACAACGTACAGGGGTGGAAATGCAATTAACAAAAACTACCAGGTCCACTACACTATTTTACCAAAATAAAATGAACTAGAGTCGATATTTATAGGACTAAACACTAAAATAAAATAGAAGGGGGTCCTAAGTGATATTACCCCATTTATTTATCCGAGGGCTGAGATGACGTCGCGTGGCGAATCTGACGGTGATGGTGCGCTGCGCCTCAACAAAGGAACCCTCGCTCTGATCCAACAGTGGAGAGTGCGCCACGTGGGGGAATCGATGGTCGAAAAGCGGCGCAGCTAACCCTCGCTGGATGGAGGGTGGAGAAAGGGCCACGTGTCTGATCGGACGGTGGCTGCTGGCCTCTTCTTCACCCAGATCGGACGGTCTGGGTCTAATCTGGTAGGTGAAGGCGGAACGGACGGTCAGGGAAGGTCCAGGAAGAACAGATGGCCGGTGAGGTTCGCCAGCCCAGAGCTCGCGCAGTGGACCTCCTTGGGGGCTGCTGATGATCAGAGAAGAATCGCCGGAGCCTCCCGCGTCTGAAGAGCTCCTCTGATGGTGCCAATGATCTCCGAAGAGCCCAGGCGACCGTGGCAGAGCTGGAGCTCATGTGCTGAATGTGGGGGACCTCAGATGGTCCTCCTCAGACCTGCAAAATGGCACAAAAGCACTCCTGGGTCGAGGGCAAAGTACCTCGACTTGGTTAGAAGTGATGGGGGTGGTCGATGCGTCGAGATGGGGGAGCTCCGGCGAAGCGACAACGGAGGAGCTCCAATCCCAGTTCCTGTGCGAACTGGGTTGAATGGATGGGTGGAGAATGTGCGTGGGAGAAGGGCAAAGGAGATGGTCGAGTCCGATGGTCGAGATGTGGCTAATGAAACTCGATCTCATCATCTTTATTTTCTATTATTAACCCCCTTGCTTAAAGTTTTGACAATAAAACCCAGTTAATGTCTTTTAATTAACAGAGTCTCAAATAAATTAAAAATCACAAAAAATGACAAAACTAAATTTTGTGGTATTTTTATCCTTAAAAATACCCTTAAAAATATTTCAAGGCTACAGTTGATCTCATCTCCAGTTTTGGTCAACATGAAATTTGTAGATCTCATCAAGATCTACAACTTTCATGTTTTGAGTTTTCTCAAATTCAACCATCTAGCCCTTCAAAAATCAACTGGAAGGTCTGAATAATCCGATTGGGCCACATGGCCCGTTCTGGGTGAGCCACGTGGCCCGCCTATCTTGTCTCTTCCGCCTCCACTTCCAGCCGTCGGATCGCCTTCTTGATCCAACGGCCAGAGCACTTCCACGTCTGCTATTTTCCTCAGCCATTTGATCTTCCCCCGCCTCTAATCTGATCCGTCCGTGAGCGCTTTGATCAGAGCCTACCACGTGGCGCATTTTGCGCCCTTCGATCGCGCTCCTGATCTTTCATCTCGGCCGCTCCTTCCTTTGACGCTCCTCAGCCCTTCGATCGACCTTAGCTTCCCATCTTAGCCCTCCATCAGCGCCTATTTCTACTCTCTCCACATTGCACGAGTCTGACCCTTGATCAAGTCGCCGCAGATCCAATCCTATCCTCTCGTTCGCGCCCAACCATCAGCCGTTGGATCTACATATCCAACGGCTGATCTTCATCGTCAACCTCCCGACGCCCACCTCTCACACGTTCTCCATCTCACGCACCACTCGCCCCCTTCCTTTTTCCTCCTCCACTCCATCGACCACCTCCACTCGCCAACTGCCCCACGGCGTTCCCCCATCTTCCATCTCCCTCGCGCATCATTCCACGAACCTCGTTGTCCTCACTGTCGCCCCACATATGCCATTAAACCCAAGTCTCCACGCATCACTTCCGCCATCACCATCTTCAAATATGTCGCCACTGCCCTCGATCCACCCCGTCCATCTTTACGCGGTGAGCGGCCCAGCCCTCCTCCGCCTCCCTGTGACAGGGGGAGGCAGAAGGATTGAGCGAAGACGACTATCTCCCCCGGTGAGACCCGCCACCATCATCGGCGACGTTGCGGCGCCATCGCGTCCGCTCAAGTTGCTCCGAGTTGCTACCGGAGTTCAGCGATGACCAGGGCTCTTCATTGGAGTCCGCCCCCAAGCTCCACTCCGCCCCAATCGCCGGCGCTCAAGACTTCATTGATCAGGAATCTCGCCGGAGCAATTTGACCGAGCTTCGCTTCCACTACCATAGCAATGAGATGCCACATTGAGCAGCGTCGTGGCTCGCCCATCTCCTGAGCTTTATCGACAACCCTCCAGTAGCTGTGAGCGAGCTCCTCCGGCACCATAGAAGAGTGGCGGAGCTCGGGCTCCTTCGCCGAAGTCCGGAGTTCGCCACCAGCCCTTGGCAGAGGATGAACACACAGCAGCCGTTGGATGTTTACCCGGAGTACATCCAACGGCTTGGATTCAACCACGTCGCCCTCGAGCGTCATCTCCAGAGACCGTTGGATCCTCACGATCCAATGGCTTCCAGTTAGCCACGCGTCGACTCCAGAGCGTCCCCGAATCTACGCCAGAGCCTCCCCGAGCCTAGCGTCCTAGCCTCCAGGCTTGGATGCTTCCAACCCTTCACGAGCCTGCACCGAGCCCGAACCAGGATCCGAGCCTAGCCGAAGCACCGCGAACCTCTGCCGAGCCTCATCTGACCTCCGAGCCTGGATAGCACGTGCCTGGCACGTGCTTATCTGGGAAAATTGCAGAGACGTCCATGAAATTCTTCAATATTACAAACATGTCATGTTTCACGTGCTGACCATGCGCGTAGAGGGATATTTACATTGAAACCCTCGCGGGTTTTAATATCTGCAGAAAGGCCCCTGCGCGTGTGGGAAAATTTCAGGAAAGGTCACGTTCTTTTGCATATTTCCATTTCAGTCCTTTCCAGGGGCCTTTTTGTAATTATATTTTCATGTTTTATTCCAGTTATGCCATTGTTTTCATTCTAGCATATCTTGAGCATCGTGTATCCGATTTGGTTGATTTCAGTTCCGTTTCGAAGCTTGTTTGACGCACTTTCTAATGGCACGTTTAATTCTCATTTTCGAACATATTAATTCTGACGTATTATTTTATTCCCCATGTGACTTTTTGAAGCTTTAACTTGTGCCTAACTTGATCTGTTCATCAAGCTGGATCACTTAATTAATCCTGAAATCGAATTTAGTTAAAATTGCTCAGCATTTTGTACTAGGGCATAATATTTTCATTGCATTACATGGCATTTATTTGCATGATAAAAATTGATAAAAAAAATGCATGTTGCCTTGTCTCACTTCATGCATGCCTTGAGCTATTTTGCCTGTAACTCAACACTTAGTTAAATAGATGAAAATCTGACTAATATGAGAAAGGCTTGTGTCCCTAAGTTCGACCTTGGTATCTTACCAAGTAAAAAAATTACGACCATCGCATTTTGATTGACATATATTTAAATGAGATGGTCCTTTGATGACCCGAATTGGCCCGACTGCTACGACAATTCCAAGTGCTAATCCAGCACTCTTAAAGGGGCCGATTTCGTGCCTCGTCAAATGGCGTCATTGCCGGGGACACGGCTCATTTCTTATATTTTTTGAATTTTTGTTTATTTAATGCAGTGTTTCTTTTATATAGGTCATTTTGTCAATATGTCTTGCATCGTAACATTTTTCTTCTCTATGGATCTCTAACCATTGTTTATGTGGCAGGGCCCTTGATGGCTCAAGGAGGCGAAGAGCAGGTTGCTACCCGCTGTGAGGAGCCGCAGAAACCCGCTTGGAGTACGTCGAGAAGAAAGGAAAAAAATGTCTTGCATTTTTATTTCCATGCATGAACTTGTAGTAACTCGTCTTTTACAGCGGTCTTCGATCGAAGACTCGCGAATGTAATCGAACGATCGTGGTTGTGTGGGGATCGTCCCCACTTGAGTGTCGACCTAGGACCAGGCACGCGGCTCTTTGAGCGGTTCTTATTTTCCATATTTTTATGTGCTTACTCGTAGGTAGGACACACTAAAATACATACGCACATAATCTCGCCTCACTTAGCCAAATTTAATGAATATCATTCCTCGCTAATAGATGCATGATTAGGTGAGGCTTTTATCGACTTGCATATATTGATTTTGGTTTTCAAAATAGCCCAAGTTTTCACTGATTTTCGCCAAATCACTACATGTTTTATCGCATAGCATTGATCGCGGTTTTTATCGAATACATGGTTTTTCTCGATTTCTCTTTCCTAGCTTGATCACCTAGGACTAATGGAAAATAGGAATGAACGGTAGACACTAAATGCTTGGTTTATGTGCTAACCTTAATTCAGTGACAACCTTAAATAAAAATTGGGACTGTTAATTGCAAGTCAAACCATAAAATGGAGTAAAACTTTGGTTTTGGGAGAGCAACACCCTCGAGTATGCATTGATTTTTGCTTCACATTTTTTTCTCCGCGTAAATATCTAATGTTTTATCACCAATAAAACCGACAAGATAATAAACCAACTTCTATTAGTTTCATGTGTGAGTTGGTGAAATTGAGGGTGTTGCTTGATTGATTGAGCCATGTTTGCTACATTACACACCCCAAATCCTTAGTCACTCCATTTATCTCCGCAGATTCAAACCGCTCACTTGTAAATCCATTCCTCTCCTTCGTTCCCCTTGGGTCCCTCCCAACATCAATTTCCTTCTTTATACTTAGGCTAATCTCAGCCTAAGTATAGGGGGGACCTGAGTCCCCATGATTTTCTCTCCTCTCCTTTCCTTGCCTTTATACTTAGGTTATTTCTAACCTAAGTATAGGGGGAGCCCCTCTTAGCCCCCGTATATTCCTATATATTTAAATGGACCTATGTACTTGTAACATCTAGTGCTATGAGGACATAGCAATGTTTAAGTATAGGGGGGTATACCGTATTTACAGTATACTTACTTTAGCTATAATCTGAAAAATTTGAAAAAATTAAAACTTTTTGGCTAAGGTATTTTTCTTTGGACTAAGAGAACTTAAATGATTTCGTGGCTTTTCGATATTATGTTACGCTGTTTTTATAAAAATAATTTCGAAAATGATTTTCCGTTGTTTTGAAAAAATCTTTTGAAAATGTTTTGAAAAACTTTTCATTTGAGTGACATGGTTTTGAAAAATCTCCATCTCTTTTCAAGGAAAGTTAAGTTTAACTTATGTTTTAACCTTTATTAAAATCCATAAAAATGATAAAAACGCAAAACCCTTTAGGAGCCGTTAGTGACTACTAAGCCCAATTAAGTAAGCCACATTCAGTGAGGGTTCGCCCTTAGCAGATTGGATGGTTTAGAGGACATCGCGTAAGGCCCCGTCCTCAAGCAACGGGCTTCGGCCTGTACTTACATCCATACTGGCTGAATTGCAGATGCTCAATTGAGTTTAGGCAGTTCTAATATCTCTTGAAGTTCAAAAAAAAATCTTGTTTTTGAATGAAGGAGTTGGATTAATCCTCTACACTTACATTTCCACACAGGATCTGAAATGATCAAGGAGACTTAGCTTTTTGAAGTCTTTGAGATTTTAGGTTAACCAGCCTTAGCCATCAGGGTCTTAGACTTAATCATCCATATTCCCCTAGGTTTCTAGATTTGCATGCTATATTCCATGCTTAGTCTCAGACAAAAATAATATGATCAGCACATCACATGCACGACTGCGGTTTTTGATGAGATGAGTTGATTTTTCACCTGAGGGATTGGGATGAGGAAGTCGAGTTTGGATTTGATCTAATGATGCCCGAGGATGGGATAAAATCTTTGGAGGCTTCATGAAACCTGAATGTCAGCAATTTTAGCCAGTATGAGAACTTGGTTCCTATACTAATCTCTTGATATTGATCTAAGTGCCAGTGTGTGAATAAATAAAAAATTGTTGATCAGTGTGCGCCAACTCGTGGTAAAAGCAGTGGAGCTAGCCACAAATTATACAAGTCAATGAAATTCCAAAGAAAAGCTCTCATTCCACAAAGTTACATATCAAAGAGCTTCCACCAAAGGCGAGTGCTCCCAAACTTTTCAAAGTGTCCACTTGGACCATCGCTATTAGGACCAGGAGTCGGGCTTGCACCAAAAAAGGGCTCTGTATCGTAAATGCTACAAGTCTGGGTGTCGAAGGTATGATAGGTACTCAAAAGAGACACACCCCGGTGTACTCCTAGGAAAACAAGTGCAGACGGCTCCAACTTCTCTTGACGGACGCACTGATCAACACCAAAAAAATGTGTTGCGTAAAAAGGCACTAGAGAGAATCCTTGTTCCTATGAGAGGGAGAGAAGAAATGACACAATCCCATGCCCTCCGTTACTGGCCTTCCATCAACATTTTCTAAGTCTGACAACTAAAGAGACGGTGGATCGAACGCAAGATTTGATTTATTCCCTAGTGCTGAGGATTGGGTCCTTAGGAGATTTTCTCGGACCAAGACTTTGGGTGAAGATTTGACTCTACTCTCAGAATCGCAGTCAACACTAAAATATCATATCCTTTAGATTATATGTACATCAGAGAGAGTCTGGAGAAGTAGAGGAATTGGATGCCTCTTGATTAAGGCTGGGTTGAACTCTAGAATTTTGGACCTCTAAAGTCGAGTCGACTTGATCGGATTGGATCCTGTACTCACATGCACAAGGGGGTTAATCCAACTTAGTCATTCTCTTTGATGCTCGAGGGCGAGCATAGTTTAAGTATAGGGGGGTGATGAAACTCGATTTCATCATCTTTATTTTCTATTATTAACCCCCTTGCTTAAAGTTTTGACAATAAAACCCAGTTAATGTCTTTTAATTAACAGAGTCTCAAATAAATTAAAAATCACAAAAAAATGACAAAACTAAATTTTGTGGTATTTTTAACGTTAAAAATACCCTTAAAAATATTTCGAGGCTACAGTTGATCTCATCTCCAGTTTTGGTCAACATGAAACTTGTAGATCTCATCAAGCTCTACAACTTTCATGTTTTAAGTTTTCTCAAAATCAACCATCTAGCCCCTCAAAAATCAATTGGAAGGTCTGAATAATCTGATTGGGCCACGTGGCCCGTTCTGGGTGAGCCACGTGGCCCGCCTCTCTTGTCTCTTCCGCCTCCACTTCCAGCCGTCGGATCACATTCTTGATCCAACGGCCAGAGCACTTCCACGTCTACTATTTTCCTCAGCCGTTTGATCTTCTCGCGCCTCTAATCTGATCCGTCCATGAGCGCTTCGATTAGAGCCTGCCACGTGGCGCATTTTGCACCCTTCGATCGCGCTCCTAATCTTTCATCTCGACCGCTCCTTCCTTTGATGCTCCTCAGCCCTTCGATTGACCTTAGCTTCCCATCTTAGCCCTCCATTAGCGCCTATTTCTACTCTCTCCACGTGGCACGATCCTGACCCTTGATCAAGTCGCCGCAGATCCAATCCTATCCTCTCGTTCGCGCCCAACCATCAACCGTTGGATCTCCAGATCCAACGGCTGATCTTCATCGTCAACCTCCCGACGCCCACCTCTCACACGTTCTCCATCTCGCGCACCACTCGCCCCCTTCCTTTTTCCTCCTCCACTCCATCGACCACCTCCACTCGACAACTGCCCCACGGTGTTCCCCCATCATCCATCTCCCTCGCGCATCATTCCACGACCCCGTTGTCCTCCTTGTCGCCACACATATGCCATTAAACCCACGTCTCCACGCATCACTTCCGCCATCACCATCTTCAAATACGCCGCCACCTCCCTCGATCCACCCCGTCCATCTTTACGCGGGGAGCGGCCCAGCCCTCCTCCGCCTCCCTGTGACAGGGGGAGGCGGAAGGATTGAGCGAAGACGACTGTCTCCCCCGGTGAGACCCGCCGCCGTCATTGGCATCGTCGCGGCGCCATCGCGTCCGCTCGAGCTGCTCCGAGTCGCTGCCGGAGTTCAGCGACGAGCAGGGCTCTTCATCGGAGTCCGCCCCCAAGCTCCGCTCCGTCCCAATCACCGGCGCTCGAGACTTCACTGATCGGGAATCTCACCGGAGCAATTTGACCGAGCTTCGCTTCCACTTCCATAGCAATGAGACGCCACATTGAGCATCGTCGTGGCTCGCCCGTCTCCTGAGCTTCATCGACAACCCTCCAGTAGCTGTGAGCGAGCTCCTCCGGCACCATAGAAGAGTGGTAGAGCTCGGGCTCCTTCGCCGGAGTCCGGAGTTCGCCACCAGCCCTTGGCAGAGGATGAACACACAACAGTCGTTGGATGTTCCCCAGAGTACATCCAACGGCTTGGATTCAACCACGTCGCCCTCGAGCGTCATCGCCAGAGACCGTTGGATCCTTACGATCCAATGGCTTCCAGTTAGCCACGCGTCGACTCCATAGCGTCCCCGAACCTACGCCAGAGCCTCCCCGAGCCTACCGTCCTAGCCTCCAGGCTTGGATGCTTCCAACCCTTCACGAGCCTGCACCGAGCCCGAAACAGGATCCGAGCCTGGCCGAAGCACCGTGAACCTCTGCCGAGCCTCATCTGACCTCCGAGCCTGGATAGCACGTGCCTGGCATGTGCTTATCTGAGAAAATTGCAGAGACGTCCACGAAATTCTTCAATATTACAAACAGGTCATGTTTCACGTGCTGACCATGCGCGTAGAGGGATATTTACATTGAAACCCTCGCGGGTTTTAATATCTGCAGAAAGGCCCCTGCGCGTGTGGGAAAATTTCAAGGAAGGTCACGTTATTTTACATATTTCCATTTCGGTCCTTTCCAGGGACCTTTTTGTAATTATAATTTCATGTTTTATTTCAGTTATGCCCTTGTTTTCATTCTAGCATATCTTGAGCATCGTGTATCCGATTTGGTTGATTTCAGTTCTGTTTCGAAGCTTGTTTGACGCATTTTCTAATGACACGTTTAATTCTCATTTTCGGACATATTAATTCTGATGTATTATTTTATTTGCCATGTGACTTTATGAAGCTTTAACTTGTGCCTACCTTGATCTGTTCATCAAGCTTGATCGCTTAATTAATCCTGAAATTGAATTTAGTTAAAATTGCTCAGTATTTTGTACTAGGGCATAATATTTTCATTGCATTACATGGCATTTATTTGCATGATAAAATTTGATAAAAAAATGCATGTTTGATTTTAATGCATTGTTGTTGCCTTATCTCACTTAATGCATGCCTTGACCTATTTTGTCTGTAACTCAACACTTAGTTAAATAGATGAAAATCTGACTAATATGAGAAAGGCTCGTGTCCCTGAGTTCGACCTTAGTATCTTACCAAGTAAAAAAATTACGACCATCGCATTTGGATTGACATATATTTAAATGAGATGGTCCTTTGATGACCCGAATTGGCCCGAATGCTACGACAATTCCAAGTGCTAATCCAGCACTCTTAAAGGGGCCGATTTCGCGCCTCGTCAGTGGCCGGGTGTAGTCGGAATCGAAGGTCGACGACGAAGGGGCGATTTGGGGGTAAACGAAAATTAGCGAAAAATAGGAAGCTCTAAGGTTACCTGATGATCGAGGTCGACTGGGGACAAGCCGATGAAGCTCTAGGTCCTAGCCTCCAGGGCCGTTGATGCCCGAGGCTCGAGCACCACGTCTGGATGGTGCACGGCGGCGCAAGGCTACCGGATCGATGGTCGGGACTCCTCCTCCTCGCTGTGACACCGCCAATCGCTTGATGTCACTTAGGCGATGATGGGGGAGGTCCTGGGAAGGAAAAAGAGGAACCAAAGATGAGTGAAGGCACGGGCGGAGCTGATGCTATATACAGCTTGGGGTCCGGCTAAAGGGAGCTCGGGCGAGCTGATCGGAGTGCGGATCTCCAAAACCCACCCCGGACGTGGATCATGGTTGATCAAGGTCGGATTAGAACCCGGGGTTAGCGGATTTGGATCTCGGATCGAGGTGCAATAATTAGAAGAAGTCGGGTCAAAAACTCGGATCCGGAGGACTGTGGTCCAGGGGGAGTTGACCGGGGGGTCAACATCCCCCGTGGACCAATGGGATGCGGCCACGTGTAAATGATTTTAAAATTCAAAATAAAATAGCAAATGCCCTATTTTAGAAAAAGTTAAAACATAAAAAATGTTTATTTTTTTATAAACTAATTTTTTGTGATTTTTATTTTTTTTAAATAGAAACTAGCTATTTACAATATAGTACTATATACATAGGTATATACAATATAGGTTTTTAATTTTTAATTTTTAATTTTTAATTATTTATTTTTGTGCATTTTTATTCCAATTTTATATTTTATTTTTTAACAAGATAAAATTTGGAATATTTTGGTGTTTTTATTTTATTTTCATTATTTATTTACAAAGGGCTAAATAAATAGATATATACAAGTATGTACATGGTCTATATACAATATTTATTTTGATTTTCATTTTTGTTCTTTTTATTTCATTTTTTTATGGTTTTTATTTTATTTATTTACACTATGAGATATAGAGTATATGCAAATTTTTTTGGAATTTTATTTATTTATTTACAAGGTGAAATAAATAGATAAGTGGCTCTTATGTACAGGGTGAATATAGACAAGGAAGGGTATTTTTATTTTCATTTTTGTTCTTTTTAATTTTCTCATTTTTATTTTGATTTTGTATTTACAAATATATACAACTATTTACAAATAAATACAACCCATTTTTATTTTTATATGAGGAAAATATTTTTATTTTATTTACAGGTAAATTTACACACATGAGCTTCCTTATCTCTCTCTACTTTGGCTTTTATGCGGTCAGGCCCATGCTGAGCCCTCCCTTGGGATTAGGTCGCTCAATATCTATTCTAAATATCTCCCTCTTTTTCTTTTATCTTTTTGTTCTTTTATTTATGCACAAAAACATGCTAATTATTTAATTTTACACAATGCATGTCAAATGGTAATTATTGATATTTACAAATATATACATGTGTTTGTCAAAGGTTTTGTAGCTAAAATAAAAGAATAAAGAGTGATGAATGGGTATTCATCACCCCCCTATTCTTAACATTGCTAGTCCCTTAGCAAACACTTATTTGAAAAAGAAGTGAAAAAGAAGTGAAAAAGAAAAAGAGGAGAATGTACATGGATCAGGGTTGATTATTAAACTTGCCTTCATTAAATTGAAATATGAAGATCGATCAGATCTTTGGATTATTAATGTGTTAGAACCTTATTCGGACTTAGGCTTAAAACTCAACAGCCTCTAAGATCCACTAATCTATAATCAGGACTCCTCAATAATACAAATCAGAACAAGTCATCATACACAAACACTGAAGACTATGAGTCTTTCCTTGTACTGTGAATGTGGTATATAAGCTCTCCACCTCAGAAATGGCAACTTGACAACCATCCCCAACAAGTTAACTCTATGACCCTAGTCTGGCCACACTTTCCTCGAGGAGCGGGGTATTCCCTTCTAAGTTCAAGTTCAATCGGCTCAAGAAGAGGGGGAAGAAGAGAATGGACCATGGCCAGTGTAGCCATGTATCCTTGGGAGCTCAATCAGTGTAGCCAAGTCTCCCTGCTGCAAGCTACATAAGGTGAATCCATAAGTCTCAAACTTTGCTTATATGCACTATATACATACTCCGGTGGGATTATCATTTTCTATCAGACCCACCACTTTTTTGGAGTTATGTTCTTTTTTTTGCATTTTTTTTCAAGTGCATCTACACAACATATACATGTGCAGCATATATACAAGGAGTTTTTCCTCTTGAGCCAGTAGACTATCCCTCTTTTGAAGCATTATTACAACCCACAACTCCTGTCGTTAGACCTCATGGCAACCAGACCAAGTTGAGACGCACTTCCTTCACTAAAAGAAGAAGAGAGGTTCCGCCTAGAAGTACTACCCTCATATGCTACCCCAAGTCAAGGAAGATTGCCTCCTCACCACCTCATCTGTAGAGAGCTCGGTGCAAGTGTGGTGTCCAAGTAAAGCCATTGTCTATATGAGTCATGTGTGTGTTGTTAAGTGCTCTACATAGGCTCATTGAGATGACATGTGATCATAGCCTAGTGGACTCAAAGAATTAAGTCACCATGGACCTGAAAAGCCTTAACCCTAAGCCCTATAAGGTTCCTCTTAGAATTAAGTGGATTAAGATCATAATCAAGCTCCATTTTCCAATTTAATTCCAGGCTAGTTTAAATGTAAACTATAATCCGGAAAAAAAACTATACAAGTATATACAAAGATGCTATTTATACAATATTTACAACCATGCAAAATTTTTGAAAAATGTTTTGAAATAATGGATGTATGCATGAATGCAAGTTTTGCAAAATATTTACACAAATTTACACAAGATTTTTGCAAACTTTTGATTTTCAAAATATTTTGGAAAAATTTTGTACTATATACATAATTTTGATATGCACATATTTACACAAACTTTACACAAAAAGTTTTTGAAAACATTTTTACAAAAATAATTTGTACAATAGCTATGTATGTGCAATAAAAGAATGTTTATTTACAAGGAAAAATTTTAATTTTTATGGATTTTTGGTTTTTAGCCATTTTTATTTTTTAACACACTAACACAAAGTACGAGTTATGGCTAAAGTATATATGAAATATATACACCCCCCATAATTAGCTCGAATGATGTCCTCAGAGTCAAGAGCGATGAAGAAGACATAACTCGTGCTTAGTATAGGGAAGTGAAAAGGAAGGCTATATACAAAGACGAATGAATGAATAGAAAATCAAGAGGATCTCGGCTTTTCCCCCTATACTTAGGATCAAATAATCCTAAGTATAGCAGGTTGTACACAAAGGGAAAACCGAGTGAAGAATGTACAAGGTCTACCCCCCCATACTTAGGGTAAGATGTCAGTAAGTATAGGCAGCAAAACAGGGGTAAAATGAATCAAAAGAATACCCAAGAGTCCAACATCCCTCCTATACTTAGGGTAAAGTACACCCTAAGTATAGCATAATCAAAGGATGAGAAAAGGGATGTGGGACTAAAGAATAGAATGATATGGACATCTGGATCTATACAGGTCGGGAGAACACAGTGATAATCAGGCGTGAGATGTAATAGATGTGAGTCAAGAGACCACATCTCACGCAAAGTGAATATGGGAAACATCAACGACCCGCGGCTCATGATCTAGAAATGGCTTGAGCCGCTGGCCGTTCACTCGAAAGGTACTCTCAGAAGACAACTCAGATATATCAATACTCCCATTGTCGTGTACCTTTCTCACAAGATAAGGTACCTTCCATTTGCTCTGTAGCTTCCCTGGAAATAGACGAAGCCTAGCATCAAACAGCCATACTCTCTGTCCAGGCTCAAAATGCTTGTGGCTGATATGAGAATCATGCCACTCCTTCACTCTCTCCTTGTAATGTAGGCTGTTTGAGAAGGAGGTATCACGAAGCTCCTCCAGGACTGCCAACTCTGCCCTCCTCTGGTCTCCTACACTATCTGGATCCATAAGTATATCTGTGACTGCCCAAAGTGACCTGTGTCTCAACTCAACAGGTAAATGGCACGGCTTGCCATAAACGAGGTGAAAGGGAGATGTGCCCAAAGGTGTCTTGAAAGATGTCCTATATGCCCACAAGAACGAGTCCAAAAGCTGTGACCAATCCTTTCGGTCAGGGCGGACGACTTTCTGCAAAATTGTTTTGATCTCCCTGTTCGACACCTCGGCTAGACCATTCGTCTGTGGATGGTATGGAGTGGCAACTCGATGGTCTATGCCAAACTTGCTAGCAAGGGCCTTCACCTGGTCGTTGATGAAATGATACCCCCCGTCAGAAATCAATACTCGAGGTACCCCGAACCGCGTAATGATGTGCTTCCTCAAAAATCTGCAAACTGTCCTGGCATCAGCGGTTCGGGCGAGGATGGCCTCAACCAAACAAATCACATAATCCACGGCCAACAGAATGTACTCAAATACCTGACTCTTAGGGAATTGACCCATGAAATCGATGCCCCATGCGTCAAAAACCTCACAGAAGTGAATGGGCTGCATCGGCATCATATCACGCTGTCCACAAGTGCCCATCCTCTAACAGTCAGTACACCTCTTCACGAACTCATCAGAGTCCTTGAAGAGGGTAGTCCACCATAGGCTGGATTGGAGCACTTTCTGTGTCGTTCTCCTCCCAGAGTGATGTCCTCCTGCCTCAAGCTTGTGGCAGTAAGTGAGGACGCTATGGTGCTCCTCTTGAGGAATGCACCTACGCCAGACGCTATCCCCTCCTTCGTGGTAAAGGATGGGATCCTCCCAGTGGTAAGACTTGGCCTTCGCGAGGAAGGTCTCAAGCTCCTGCCTGGGCCAATCTTGTGGAACTTTCTTAGCAACAAGAAAGTTCACAATATCGGCGTACCATGGGAGAGAGGCGATAGCAAGGATCACCTCATCTGGGAAGGTCTCACAAATAGGGTCAATCTTCTCAGAATCCTCAAGATGCTCTAGTCGAGAGAGATGATCCACCACCACATTCTTGACTCCAGGCTTATCCTTGATCTCTATGTCGAACTCCTGGAGTAGAAGGATCCATCTAGTCAATCTGGCCTTGGCATCCTTCATTGCCATGAGGTACCTGATGGCGGTATGATCAGTATACAAGGTCACTCTAAATCCAATAATGTATGATCTGAACTTATCTAGGGCGAAGACTACGGCTAGCATCTCCTTCTTTGTGACTGTGTAGTTCCGCTGCGCGGAATCCAATGTGCGGCTAGCGTAGTGAATAGCAAATGGAACTCCATCCCTCCTCTGACCCAGCATGGCCCCCACGGCAAAATCGGAGGCATCCGTCATGATCTCTAATGGGAGAGACCAATCAGGCGGCTGACGAACAGGAGCCTCGACAACACATCGCTTAAGAGTCTCAAACGACGAAAGACACTTGTCATCGACAAGGAACTCGGTGTCTTTCGTTAGCAGATCAGTCAACGGCCAGGCAATCCTGCTGAAATCATGAATGAATCTCCGGTAGAAACCGACATGCCCCAGGAATGGCCGTAACTGCCGCAAATTGGACGGTGGTGCGAGTTATCTAATGACATCAACCTTGGCCGGATCAACCTCCATGCCCCTGTTAGAGATGATGTGGCCAATCACCTTCCCTTGAGTCACCATGAAGTGACTCTTCTCCCAAGATAGCACCAAGTGAACCTCTATACATCGCTGAAGGACTCGATCTAGGCAGTCAAGACAGGAGTCGAATCTGTTGCCATAGACCGAGAAATCATCCATGAAGACCTCCAAGCACTCCCCTACCATGTCCAAAAAGATCGACAGCATGCATCTCTGAAAAGTCGCAGGGGCATTGCATAGCCCAAATGGCATGCGTCGGAAGGCGTATGTGCCGAAGGGACAGGTAAAGGTAGTCTTGTCCTGGTCCTCGGGAGCGATGGCCACCTGGTTGTAGCCCGAGTACACATCCAGAAAACAATAGTGGCTCTTCCCTACCAGTCTCTCAATGATCTGATCTATAAAGGGCAGGGGGAAATGATCCTTCTTGGTGGCCCGGTTGAGTCTCCTCTAATCAACGCAGACCCGCCAAGAAGTGGGTACCCGTGTAGCAATCTCCTCTCCAGACTCGCTGACTACTATAGTGATGCCCGTCTTCTTGGGCACCACATGCAAAGGGCTGACCCACATGGAATCGGAGATGGGGTAGATAAAATCGGTGCTCCACCATTTCAAAATCTCCTTCATGACAACCTCTCTCAGATTCGGGTTCAACTGCCGCTGGAACTCACGTGACGGCTTCGCCTCATCCTTGAGATAGATATGGTGGGAGCACAGGGCCGTATTTATCCCCTGGAGATCTGCTACCCTCCATCCTATCGCCTTGCGGTTCTTTTCAAGAACCCCCATCAAACGGGATTCCTAAACTCCAGTCAAATAAGCGGAGATAATGACTGGGTACATATCATGCTCACCCGCAAGGAACCTATACTTCAGCGAAGAAGGAAGTGGCTTCAGCTCTGGACAACTGGGTGCTGGTGGATCTGGCCTCTTAAAGCTCTGCGTGAAGGCTTCCAAATCCGCATGGGAGAATTGAAACTCTATGTCACTCTCTGAATCTGGAGAAGGCTGCCCTGATGGACTGTCTCCGCTCTGCTCGGCATCTACCTCCTCCCTAGCTGCAGGCTCAGTGGAAGTCAGATCGGGTATGTAATCATCAAAATCTGCCCAGTCAAATCTGACTCCGAGGGATCTGTATCATCCAAGGTGGCCTCAGTACCACCATCATCATCAAACAAATCAGTATCGCAGTCGAGAACCGGCTCATGGCCTGTGCATCTGGGTCTGCCCAAACTGCCTCGTCGTCTGTGATCACAAAGTCGTAGTCCTGGTGGATGTCTGGCCCGGCATCTTTCAGTTGCTTTGTATTGGAAGTAGTCTCTGAGCATGCTCTGTCTCTGGCTCTATTGTCCTCGATCGTCTTTATCTATACACTTTTGCCCTCGACACGAAAGTATACCTTCCTGCTATCATGGTCGGTCACTGCCTTGGTTGTGGCCAAGAACGGGCGATCGAGAATGATGGGGGTATCGGTCACTAACTCAGGGATCTCCATGTCCAACACTACGAAGTCCACGGGGAATTGCAGGCCCTGAATCGTGACGACAATGTCTCTAAGCAACCCCTTCGGCCTCTTGACAGATCGACCAGCAAACTGAAGGACTGTCCTGCTCTGTCGAAGAGTGCCCAACTCGAAGCAGTCGAGAAGGGCTGCCGGAAGTAGGTTGATCGACGATCCGTTGTCTAATAGAGTGCGGTCGAACCTCTGCTCTCTGATATGGCATCTGACATATGGGGCTCCTGAATCTGGCCTCTTGGTCGGCAGGCGGTTCTGGATCACGAAACAAGTGGCTCTGGTCAGCACATGAATCTCTGAATTGTGGTTCCTCCTCTTCCTCCTTACTGTAGTCCTGTCTCTAAGCGAACACTGGAGTAGAGGGTTGTGCTGCAAAGCCTACTGAAGAGTTAGCTGGATGTGGAAACGATCTATCATCTACGGGCTAAACTCTTCCTGCTGTCTCTTTTTGGGATTTTCAATTTTCTTCCCCTTTCCCATCTGAAGGGCTCTAGGGAAGGGGATCACAGGGTCCTTCTCAGATGAAGGACTAGGAAAGGGTCTAGACAGCTCGACGGCCGGATCCACACATACATCATGCACCACAGTGGGACCAGAAGAAAACAAACCCTTTCCTTTATTGACAGAAATGTCTCGAGATACATCAGCAAAAGGAAAAACTACACGACTCTCAGAAGAACTGGTGGCATCAGCACCACCCTTGGATGGAAGACTAGCGGCCTCAGTACCGCACTCTGGCTCGGCAACATGGGTGGCCTCAGTACCACCTCCTCCAACTAGTGAAACGGCAGCCTCAGTATCGCCGGTGGGATCAGCATCCGTGGTGGCATCAATATCACCGTCATCATCTCTAGCGACCTTAGTACTGCTCTCCTCCTCGTCGGGCGCTCTAGAAGGATCCTCGTGGTGTCGCTCAGACGAGGCGCCGCCTGCTGGCATCCTACCGCTCCTAAGTGTGACAAAATCAGTATCAAAAAGATATGCAGACATATCACCAAAAGTATCACTCGGAGTGGCATACTCAGTACAAACTACCTGCTCAGATTTCCTCTTCAGGTTGTTGGGGTTCGGCTCTATCTGGACAGGGATGGCGTCCTTCCCTCTCACTATGTCCCGCATCTCCTGGTGGAACTCATCCATCTCCCGTCAAAATGTAGCCCGCTGATCTGTGAGGAGGCGGGCTATTTCATCCAAGGCGGGGTTCTCATAGGATGGCCCATGAGAACCGGACGGGTAGCCTCTCTGGAAGTGAGGCTACTGCTGCTGCTGCTATGGGTGAGAGGGGTAAGTCTGTGGATGATGATGCAGCTTATGAGGCTGATCACGCCTCCAAGACTGTCCCTGTTGATAGGGACAAGGACCATACTGCGGTGACTGCTATGGCTGCTGCTGTGGGTATACTGGGGGTTGCTGCTGCTGGTGATCCCTCTGATGGTTGTACTGGCTACCCTGACCTGACGGCTGCTGCTGGGGCTGGGCACCTCCGGCCGCCCAACGGAATCCGGGATGGTCTCGTCGGATACCGGGCTGGGGGCAGCCGTATTAAATCCCATTAACATTCATCAACGGCTCTGACTCGTACTGGGGTGGCGGGAGCATTGCCAGAGGCTGATCCGGCCGGTATACCACCATCTGCATGTCTGGAGATGGCGGTGACTGGTAGGTGGGCTGCGGCTGCTGGTACGGCTCCGCCTGTACAAGGTGAACCTGTCTAGGCTGCTGGTGGGAGCTGGAGCGCTTGGACGAGCTGCCGGAGCTACTCGGATCGCCTCGTGCCTGAAGACTGGGCTGGGAAGCCGTCTGTGCCTCCTTGAGACACATGAGCTGTGTCTTCAGGTCACTCAGAGTGTGTGCCATCTGCTCCATCTATGTGATGCCCTGGCACTGCTTCTTCTCTATGATCTCCATCCGGTCCAGCTTCTCGCTGATGATCCCCATGTCTGCGGCTGAACTCTCTGCCTATGCTGCTGCCGCTAACGAACTGGGTGGACCGGCGTGAACCCGTGCTATCCTCTGGTACTGCACGGTCTGTGGCTGAGGTCTCCCCTGAGTGTACAATCGGGTCTGGGACATCACCACGTAGTTCTCAGCCATCGCCTCGTAGATGGCCCAGACCTGATCGTGTTCCTTGGAGAAATAGGACCCGCCACAAGAAGCGTTCACCAAGCCCTGAAGCTCTGGTGTCAGCCCGCTGAAAAATCTCTGAAAAAGGATCGGCTTGGAAATATCATGGTGCGGGCATCTATCGGTCAGCTCTCTGAACCTCTCCCATGCCTCGTGAAACTGCTCGTTGGGGAGCATGGAGAAGTTGCTGATCTGGGCTCTAGTGGTGTTCGTCCGCCCGAGTGGATAGTACTTATGGCAGTACACGGTGCGGAGCTGCTCCCAGGTGTAATCGAACTTCCCCAGATGCTTCAGCCAGGTGGTTGTTCTGTCTGCTAAGGAGAAGGGGAAGGCAATCATCCATATGGTATCCTGGTCCACCTGACGGTCGTGGACTGTGCTGCAGATCATCAGAAACTCCTGGAGGTGGAGATGGGGCTCCTCAGTGGCGAGCCCATGGAAACGGGGGAGAAGCTGCAAAGTGTTCGGGGGGAACTTGAAGTCCCCCACGATAGCTGGAAACACAACCCAATGATGCATCAAGGTCGACCCGGGTTGTGTAACTCCTGCATCGGTCTCGGTGCATCTGCTACTACGGCTGCTGCTGCGGTTGCTGCTGCTGCTGCTGCGGCGGCTACCGCATCGTCGGGTATCCTCGGCCCGTCCTAGGGCTCGCGCTGGTCGCGAGCAGCTCTCAACTACTCCATCTCACGCCTCATGTCCAACATGAATGCTCCCTGATCCCTCAACTGCTGCTGAACTGTCTCGAGGGAGGCGATCAGGGTGGAGTTGATCGCACCCTGGTCCATAATGAAAGTTTGATCGTGCTGAGGATCTCGGGTGCGGTCGCCACTGCTGCCGGCCATAGTCTCTGCAAAATCAAAGCATCCAAACTCAGGTGCCAATAAATCATCTGTCTGCCTCTCCTCTGGCACTGGTATCTCGGACTCAGAAGAAGGGGGATCGAGGGGGAATAGGGTGGAGTCGTACTCGGGTTCGGAGAGCGGGTCTCGGCTCTCGTGAACCAACCTAGATGAGCGGGTAGACGTGCTCGAAAGCGGTGCAGCCAGAGGCCGCCTAAGAGACCGTCTGCCCATCATCTTGATGTGGCGAGTAGTGCGGATGAGATGTGGTAACAACTATGATCACAAGTAAACCCCCGATTCACCAACGCAATGCGAGCTGAAGACCGTAAAGGCTCGGTCAATTATCTTGTCAATTTTATTTGGTTATCAGTCAGGATAGCAGAGCGATTACGTGACCTGTTTGGTTACCCGATATTTTCTCAACCGACTGTCCCGTACAGAAATAGCCGGTAATCAGTCGAGAAGAATATTGGAGGGCTCTACCTAGTGTGCGGGGTCACTCTCTCGCGCAAGCAAACCAGATAATGAGGGGGTTGCTCTCCCCAAGACAAATTTTTTAGGTGAGGTGTCTTTTAGGGTCGATAGAGTTAGCAATCCCAAATTTTATTGTTTTTCTTTTTAGGTATTTTTCAATAAAAAGAAAATCACCTAACAAATTTTTCGGTTCTCCTGGTTATTAAGTCCAAAAATCAGGGGGGAGAAGTCGAAAAAGCCGATGCGCGATGAAATCAATGATGCATGCAGAGTAAGAAATGCGTACCTGACTCCAGCAGTCTACATGCAAAATGATACGCGCAGAATTGAAAGACAGAAAATAAACTACCTAAATGGTGCAGGAGGAAAATCGAGTCCCTAATCAACAATTTATACTCGAAAGAATAGCTAGTTAACCACTAGCTTCCGATCCAAAGAGTCCGGTCTTGATCCACCCCTCCTCCTCCCGACAAATCGGGTTCAGGAGTAACGCTTGGCAGGGCAGATTGCGGCACGTAGGCTTGAAGGAAGCGATTCAACTATTTTATTAGTCTTTTATTATAGGTCCAATTACCGAACTATAGGAACATGCAAATGTATTAGGGTGTTTGGATCCTATGAATTACGTCACAATCAAGCAGAAATTCCTAAGGCTAGGGGCTTGAGAAACCGCGAGAAACCGGAAAAGGTAGTAAAGAAAACAATACCGTGTAAAACCGCAAAGAAAGCTAAGGGGTCCCCCGAGCACACCGATGCTCGGTGAATCAGACCCCGAAAGTCTCTCAAGTCCAAGTGTAATGTCCCTGTATTAATACAATAATTCAAATGGTACTGAAATAAAACCTAATCTAAAGCTATACTAATCCTCCCACTCTCAGATGCTTCCTCGCGCTCTCCTGCGGCTCTGTGCAGAAGGGAGCTGCCTCCGATCACCGCTATTGCGCCGGCTCCTCGAAAGTGACCACCTCGATCCTCGGGCCCTCGCAAGAAAACAAAAGAGTGTCAAAGACCAGATAAAATTAAGTAAATAACGCAGGTAGAACAAGTGAAATGAAACAGGGGTATATGTGCAAAAATGTAAAATAAAAATAAAAATAAAAATAAACAAACAAAAACAAAAAATAAAAGAAAATAAATAAAAAGAAAATAAAAATAAAAGAAAAATAAAAGCTGCAAAAAGCCGCGAACTCAGAAAGAGCCGCGGAAAGCCACGAAAAAGAAAACGAAAATAAAATGAAAAATAAAGACTACTAAGCCGTGCTCCTCGACAACGGTGCCATTCTGATGGACCCAAAAAAGCCGAACAACTAAGGTAAAGGAATATCTAAGGTCGTTGCGACCTCAGTCGCTCGAGAAATCCAGGTCAACAAGAAAATAAGAGAGCAGACCACCAAAACACAAATAAAATCAGAGAAAATCAATAGTGGCCCTGGCTATTTGATTAGCCTGGTATAGCAACCAGGGTCGAACTCAAGGAGCACGGGTTGGCCTTGCGGCCGACGAAGTAGTCAAAAATAAAAACAAATAAAAGAACATTATTTTTGGTGGGTTTTTAATATTTTTTATTTTTTTTTGGATTTTTAAAATAATAAAGAAAATAGGAAAACAAGTGAAACAAGCAAATTCACACAATTATTTAATCACTCAAAATTAATCCAAAAATTCAAACAAAAATATTTTTATGTTTTTTTTATAAATTTTATGTTTTTGATGAATTTTTGGTAATTTTCTGATTTTTATAGGATTTTATAAAAATAAAACAAGACTGAAAACAAGGGACACTATCCAGCCGAGCTCTTAAGACCAAAATAAATTGTATAATGGTCAACAGAGCCTGGAGGTAATTTTCATGGAAACTAGAAATAAAAAGGAAAATTCAGGAAGAAAGTTTATTAATTTTTGATTTTTCTATGATTTATTAGAATTTTTATGATTTTCTCAATGTTTTTTAATTTTTATACTTTTTATAAATGCAAAAATGACCAAAATTGGTCAGAAAATCAAACACAACAAAACAAATTCTGATTTTTTTGTAATTTTTAAAGATGTTTTAATATTTTTTTTTGAATTTTATAACTGGACAGAGACAAAAAGAGAGGTTTTTGATTTTTTAAAAATAACAAAATGGCTCCAAAAACTTCCCAAACTTCAGTGATAATTCTACACAGTGCAGGAGCCACGTGTCAAATTTTCACTTGATTTGGAGTAGATTTGATATTTTATTCAAAACAATCAAGAGCCCACAGTCATAGGGACCTGATCGTAATAAAAATATCTCTAAGGGACTAGAATTAACAAGAACGAAAACCCAGAGGGTCCAGGTGCAAAATGTCCAAGATCTCAGGTGCCACACACGTGATCTGGGCACTCAGGGACCTTTTTGTAATTAACTTAAGTCCCTGGACCTATTAGTAACACATACTAAAAGTCCAGGGGTGAAAGTATAAAAAGCCCACTAAATTCGACACATGTGGAAATAAAGCATTCACAGGGGTATATGTGCAAATATCTAAAAAGATTTTTCAATCAATAACCATCATAAACAACATGCCCCTCCATGCAATTTCACCAAAAATACATGTGTCGATGCACGTGACCACAACATAACGTCCAAGGGTGGAAATGCAATTAACAAAAACTACCAGGTCCACTACACAATTTTACAAAAATAAAATGAACTAGAGTCGATATTTACAGGACTAAACACTAAAACTAAATAGAAGGGGGTCCTAAGTGATATTACCCCATTAATTTATCCGAGGGCTGAGACGACGCCGCGTAGCGAATCTAATGGTGATGGTGCGCTGCGCCTCAGCAAAGGAACCCTTGCTCTGATCCAACAGTAGAGAGTACGCGACGTGCTGGAATCGACGGTCGAGAAGCGGCGCGGCTAACCCTCGCTGGATGGAGGGTGGAGAAGGGGCCACGTGTCTGATCGGACGGTGGTTGCTGGCCTCTTCTTCACCCTGATCGGATGGTCCGGGTCTAATCTGGCAGGTGAAGGCGGAACGGACGGTCGGGGAAGGTCCAGGAAGAACAGATGGCCAGCGAGGTTCGCCGGCCCAGAGCTCGCGCAGTGGACCACCTCGGGGGTTGCTGATGATCAGAGAAGAATCGCCGGAGCCTCCCGTGTCTGAAGAGCTCCTCCGATGGTGCCAAGGATCTCCGAAGAGTCCAGGCGACCGTGGCGGAGATGGAGCTCCTGTGCTGAATGTGGGGGACCTCAGATGGTCCTCCTCAGACCTCCAAAATGGCACAAAAGCACTCCTGGGTCGAGCGCAAAGTGCCTCGACCCGGTTAGAAGTGATGGGGGTGGTCGATGCGTCGAGATGGGGGAGCTCCGGCGAAGCGACGATGGTGGAGCTTCAATCCCAGTTCCTGTGCGAACTGGGTTTAATGGATGGGTGGAGAATGTGCGTGGGAGAAGGGCGAAGGCGATGGTCGAGTCCGATGGTCGAGATGTGGCCGGGTGTGGTCGGAATCGAAGGTCGACGGCGAAGGGGCGATTTGGGGGTAAACGGAAATTAGCAAAAAATAGGAAGCTCTAAGGTTACCTGATGATCGAGGTCGACTGGGGACGAGCCGATGAAGCTCTAGGTCCTAGCCTCAAGGGTCGTCGATGCCCGAGGCTCGAGCACCACATCTGGGCGGCGCACGTTGGCGCAAGGCTACCGGATCGATGGTCGGGACTCCTCCTCCTCGCTGCGACACCGCCAATCGCTTGCTGTCACTCAGGCGATGATGGGGGAGGTCCTGGGAAGGAAAGAGAGGAACCAAAGATGAGTGAAGGCGCGGGCGGAGCTGATGCTATATACAGCTAGGGGTCCGGCTAAAGGGAGTTCGGGCGAGCTGATCGGAGCGCGGATCCCCAAAACCCACCCCGGGCGTGGATCAGGGTTGATCAAGGTCGGATTAGAACCCAGGGTTAGCGGATTTGGATCTCGGATCGAGGTGCAATAATTAGGAGAAGTCGGGTCAAAAACTCAGATCCGGAGGACTGTGGTCCAGGGGGGAGTTGACCGAGGGGTCAACATCCCCCGTGGGCCAATGGGATGCAGCCACGTGTAAATGATTTGGAAATTCAAAATAAATCAGCAAATGGCCTATTTTGGAAAAAGTTAAAACATAAAAAATGTTTATTTATTTATAAACTAATTTTTTGTGATTTTTATTTATTTTTTTGAAATAAAAACTAGGTATTTACAAGATAGTACTATATACATAGGTATATACAATATAGGTTTTTAATTTTTGATTTTTAATTAATTATTTTTGTGCTTTTTATTCCAATTTTATATTTTATTTATTTACAAGATAAAATTTGGAATATTTTGGTGTTTTTATTTTATTTTCATTATTTATTTACAAGGGCTAGATAAATAGATATATACAAGTATGTACATGGTCTATATACAATATTTATTTTGATTTTCATTTTTGTTCTTTTTATTTCATTTTTGTTTTTATGGTTTTTATTTTATTTATTTACATTATGAGATATAGAGTATATACAAATTTTTATGGAATTTTATTTATTTATTTACAAGGTGAAATAAATAGATAAGTGGCTCTTATGTACATGGTGAATATAGACAAGGAAGGGTATTTTTATTTTCTTTTTAATTTTCTCATTTTTATTTTGATTTTGTATTTACAAATATATACAACTATTTACAAATTAATACAACCCATTTTTATTTTTATAAGAGGAAAATATTTTTATTTTATTTACAGGTATATTTACTCACATGAGCTTCCTTATCTCTCTCTACTTTGGTTTTTATGCGGTCAGGCCCATGATGAGCCCTCCCTTGGGATTAGGTCGCTCAATATTTATTCTAAATATCTCCCTCTTTTTCTTTTATCTCTTTATTCTTTTATTTATGCACAAAAACATGCTAATTATTTAATTTTACACAATGCATGTTAAATGGTAATTATTGATATTTACAAATATATACATGTGTTTGTCAAAGGTTTTGTAGCTAAAATAAAAGAATAAAGAGTGATGAATGGGTATTCATCATCGGTTTGCAAGAAGAGGGCACCCATGCCACATCATTTGCCCACACCCACATTCACAATAGTTCCCACCTTCTTCACCCCCAAAGATGACATTGTACGGATTGCTCTTAGTCATCCTTGTGTAGATGATGATTCCCATCTCTGCTCTTGTATGGAAGAGATAGAAAATCTTAAAAAATGTTGACCAACTCTGAAGTGGTGGTGGTTATTTAGGACATTCTTGAAGCTCCACTTCGCCAGGCCATGAACCAATTGTCTGCGCCCAAATCCAAAAAGAGAAAGCGACGACACTAAACGACACCTTCTCACCATGGCCACTGCCCACGCCGTCACCCACAGTCCAGCCACTAGGAAAGGTGACACTAGTAAAACCCTTGTGAGATGTGCCATTTCTAACTACATGTGTGATCATGCACTCAATGACGACATTGCATAGATTAATATAATACCCTACTCGTTGGTATAGTCTCTTCATCTGGAGCCTCTAAAGAAAACTGGGATGATTTGTCAATTTGTTGATGGATCCATTAAGAGTTGGACGGGTATTCTCGAGAATATCATCATTTATATCCAAGGCATGAGCTTCATTATTGACTTTGTTGTATTGCCCATTGAGACCTCCACCCCTGTGGAGGGTACTCCAAGCATCCTGGGACGACCCTTTCTCCCCACTACAACTGCCATTATTGATTATGGATATGGAGAGATAGGCTTTCATTCTGACAACGAGAGCGTCTTGATCACTGCACCCACCAAGGACCAAAGACCCACATCTGATGAGAGTGTACATGTGTCAGCCGACCCCGAGGACTATGACCTATATGCTCATATAAAAAGGGTTTGTTTTATCATGGATGATACTAATACCCGAGAATTCCTCTTCAAGGAGGAAGCTCGGATAACATAGACCTTGGAGTTCCTTCTTCCTATGCGTGGTGATGCGTCGATGACATCTACGTTATTTACACCATAGGCATCGTAGTGTGGAGGGAGAACATAGGAGAGACTTCCCATGCAGAACATGACCACAATATCCATAAATGAGTTCATACCTTTTCATTTTGAGATTACCAAGACTTTCCAGGTCAAACATAACCATACTACTTACACCGATCGGCTCGTGCATTTTCATTTTGATATTAATGAGGATCTATACCATGTCGATCTTGGTCGCTTTGAGTCAGATGATGACCAAAATATTAACTTGCAACTTGTTAGATCCATTCCTCAATGGTCATGCAAGAAGGTACGCTTTCTACCTTCTTGATCTCTATATAGACACCACTTTGTACATCTGCTTTCGTTTACTTCCTCCAATTTATCATTTCCCTCATCCACCTCATTTAATGTGTTTGCCTTCCTTAGGACATACTTTTTCCAAAGTATAGGCCAGGTGATCGAGTCTAGTGTTCTTTCTTTGTTCGGTTTCATCACTTTTGTTGTTGGTTGTACTTACGGCTCTTTTACCTTAAGTATAGGGGTGTGATGTGTACATTCCCCCGACATATGTTTTCCCGTTTATTAGTTTTTTATTGGTCCCCTCAACTGTCTCCTCTCTTGTTGATATTTCTATCTATACTTAGGGATATCTTACCCTAAGTATAGGGGGAAACCGACTGGGTTGTAATCTGTTTATTCCCATCCTCGACCCTCCCTGCATGTAGAATACAATCTGTTATACTTTGGATTAATTGATCCTAAGAATAATGGGGCACCGTTGACTTCTTGTTCTTCATTCTTTCATTATTTGACAGTTGTTGTATAGGCTCTTCTATACTCAGTACAAGTTATGTCTTCTCCTTTTCTCTCAGATCTATGAGGACATAGCTCAAGCTAAGTATAGGGGGGTCATATATACATTGTATATTTTAGCCATAACTCATACTCGCATATTTTCAATAATATGGCTAAGTAATAAAAATTAATACACACAAATTTTTTTGTAACTACGATTAATAAACTGGTTAAAAATTTTTTGCAAAAAATTCCTTTGAAAAATCTTTTGCAAAATCGTTAGAAAAATATTTTGAAAAATGTTTTCAAACCTTTATAACAATGTTTTGTTTGTAAAAAACTTTTTTTTTGTTTGAATAAAAAGTTTTGAAAATCTATTTGCAAATGGTTTGGAAAATAGTTGTAAAAATACTTTGAAAAATCTATACATACTATTTGAAAAATATTTGCAAAATGACTTTCAAATTTACTAAATGTTTGCAATAACTACTTGTCAAATTAATTTTCAAATTAATTTTTTCACTATGTTTGTAAAAATCTATTCAGATTATTTTGAAAACCTTGTACATTATTCAAACAAATAAAAATTCGTTACAAACTCTATACATGAACATGAAAATTCCTCGTGTAAAAGCTTCACCTAAATTCTTGTAATAACAGAAGCACTCCCATGTAAATAGTTACTAGAATCCTTTTGTTTTTGAAAAATCACTAAAAAATGCAAAACCAAAAACCTATCAAAATTTGCAAAGCTTTTTTGAAAACTCATAAAAAGTTCAAAATTAGAAAAATTGCATCACAAAAAAATTTTCCTGCATTGCATAGTGCATTTTTCGTATTGATAATGTCAATTGAACAAGTATAAATAAAATCTGGAGATTGGATCTTGGTTGGATCTTAATCCACTTAATCACAAGAACCTTAAGGGAACTGGAATTGAGGCACTTCAAATCTACTAGACTTAATTATTTGAGACCACGAGACTTAGTTTAGTGCCGTCTTGACTGCCTAAGTAGAATATTTTGGAACATGTGCACGACTCTTATTGATAGTGACCTAGATTGCATACTTGCACCTTACACTTTGCTCAACTCATTTGAAGTAGTAGAGGGTTGGATTTGCAGGCATGAGACACAAGCCAATGGAAACATCGGAAGTTACAAATATGTGGCCATTGTACCGCAACCTTATCCAGTATCCATGAGGTATAATTACAGAAGTTGTGGGTCGCAATAATGCTTCAAAAGAGGAATAGTCTACTGCCTCAAGAGGAAAAAGTCCTTACGTAAATGTTATTGTATATAGCATATAAAAAAATACAAAGTCAAAAACAGTAAAAAATAGACGAGCAAACTCCAAGAAAATCAATTCCGATCAGAGCATGCATGTATTCAATAAGCAAGCCTGAGCTTCTAAGTCAAAGACATATGTAAGCCAGCAGCCGGATGACTTGGCTACACTATCAAGAATCATAGGATAGATTGATACATTGGCTAACATCCATTCTCTTCCCCACCTCCTCTTATTCACCCGATTGTACTTGAACTTAGAATGTAATACCTCGCTTCTCGAGGAAAGAGTTATTAGTTTCAGGAATTAGGGTCACCATGTTGGAGAAGCCTGACTTTTATCGCTTCAGCCAAGAGGAGCTATATATCACACGCAAATTGTACAAGATAAAATCATAGTAATAAGGGACTGTGTATGACATCGAATTTTTCTGACCTGGCTTTTGAGGAGACTTGGGAAGGGTTTTGTGACTCTCAAAAGGTCCAACTGAGCTGAAAATCCAAAGGCCCAACTGAGCTATTGTGTTGAAAGTCTAATTCCCAACCAAATTTCCGGCCAAACTAAAAATCCAAAGGTCCAACTGAGTTGCAAACTTGGATATTATGAAGACAAGTTTAAGAGTTAAATTTAATCCAAGTTCTTTCTTTTTCTTTTCTTTAGTTTCGTTTTCTACACTTATCATAATAAGTGTTTACTAGGAACTAAAAGGCAAGTAAAGGGGGTGATGAATATCCATTTCATCACCTTTATTATTTCATTTTGGCCTTAAATCACAAGCTAAATGCATGAATATATCATTAATTTGTCAAAATAAACACCTGATAAATCATACAAAATACTATATCAAATACTATATTTTTAATGTATTTGAACCCAAAATAAAAGAATAAAGGAAGAAAAGAAAAAGAAATGAGACACCAAAGGTGTTGATTAACCATAGACCCAAAGACTCGGTCATCATGATGACTTGGTCGATAAGGAATAAAGTAGGGGGATATGGTGTAGAAGAATTGTACAAAACATACACTAAACCCTAATTTTTAAATGGGAAAAATGGGGCTGCCCCCACCCCATTTTTCGCAATTTTTTTTATGTTTTGGAAAAATGTCAACATGTATATTCATCCCTATATCCCTCCTATATGTCATTCGAATTTCGTCAGAAACAGAGACTCCTACAGCCTCCATCCATACGTCATTTTTTTAACGGTCGTAGGATTTTTTAAATCGACCATGTCTAGATGGAGGTCGTAGGAGTCTCTGTTTCTGACGAAATTCGATTGGCATATAGGAGGGATATAGAGGTGAATATACATGGCGATATTTTTCAAAAATAAAAAATAAAATAATTGCCCAAAAATGGAGCGGGGCAGCCATGTTGGTTGCCCCCCCAGGGGGCAACCCCATTAACCTCTTTTTAAATTCATCAATAAATAATTTTTGCAACTATTTTATACTATCACTTTTATATCTCAAATAATAAAACCCTCAACCAAAATATTCTAGATAAGAATACAAAGAAGAATACAAAGTTGAGTTCACATAAAAATAATGCACAGTGAGCCCGGGATGCAAAAAATAAAAAGTTAAAATAAAAACATCACATATATGTATCTTCTCCATAATATATAAAAATAGACCAAAATCGCCCTTTAATTGTATATAAATTTTAATAAGCTATTTAGTGAAGGTGGTTTGATTTATTTGGAGATAAGATGCAAAATTTAGGTCTCATACCCCTATTGTGGAATATACTTGTATATTTTAGTCAAATATTTATGCTTTTATTTTTTTATTTTTATAAAATTGTAAAAATTATTTGAAACATATGTATGTAATTTAATAAGAATAAAACCATTAAAATAAAATCAAAATAAGTAATACTTTCAAAAATATAGGTAAATTATACATGTACATACCTACAATATAAATATACATAATTAATTAAGTGCACATCGTAACTCAAGAAAATAAAATAAAAATCTCTAAATGTGTTAAAAATAAATCATATATATAATACATGTATAAAATAATAAAACATATAATACATGTAAAAAATAAAATACCAAAATAGAGGTCTTTATACCTATATTTTACATGTAAATGGAAGCTTGTAATAAATTATCTCAAAAAAAGGAAAAAATATACATTTAATACTACATAAAATAATAAACATTTCTTATTTTATAATCTAAAATTAATTAATTCATTTTATATTTTTAAATGAATTTATTAATCATTTTTTGGATCTCTTTTTTATGGTTTGTCCACGTAAACCAAGTAGGGAGCTCCGTTCGTTGACCTCCAGTCAACTGTATGTCCACCCCTTGCCTTCTGTAAAAAGATTCTGACGGCCCTCTTTTCTCCTCATTTTCATGCCTCCACCATATATCCATCATCCTAGAGACTTACACCACTCCGTAGCCTGAACATACATGATCTTCGACGACCATATCTCCCTCACCTTCTTCATTTCATTCGCATGTAATCTCTCATCAAATTCACTTCTTCACTTGTGTATAAAACCACTCCTCCTTCACCATTTTTGTAATTGTTCCCCTTGTACATGCTCTTACCCCTCGTACCACCTTGGTGCTCATGCTGCTGGTGACAGAAGCGTCTCATCATGATCCTCAGCGATGAGGAACAATGTAGGAGGACGTTCCAACCATTACTGGAGGTGACTCCAGGTGGTTCTACCTCTCAGTGCCAAAGGTTGGATCGAGGCTATTTCATGTGCACTTTAGGTAATTTTCATTTCTTTCTTTCAATTCCACATTTATTTGATGTTTTTATTTCGTGTTAAGGATAGATCTAGGTTTATATGAGTATGTTGAAGCTCTCGAGCTCCGACCATCGTGCATCACCGTGCCTCCTTGTTCGATCCCCACTAGTCACCCCACTACCTTACCCTCACGCTTCTCCACCTCTTGCATCATCTAGACCCCCTGATCTATTAACTATCAACAATTTGGGGTCCATCTGCCTCACCCATCGTCGAACCTCACAACCACCACCACCTACCTCTTGATCTTCCCCTAAGGTTCGACGGTGAGGTGGTGGAGAACCTCTGATCTCCAGATCCACAAAGCATCTAGAACGGTGATAATGCATGGGGTAGAGAGGAAATGAAGGGGAAAGAGAGTGCGATGGTTGGCGGGTCGGTAGACGACGAAGCACTATGGATGACAGAGCTCTCACGAACTACAAATTGATTTTTTAAGATACAACTATGGATTAAAAGCTAATCTAAATGCATAAATGAAAAGCAGTAAGCAAATGCTATCTAAAAAAACAAAGAAAGGGGACCTCGAGTGGTGCTAGGCTGCGAGATGAACCTCACGATGGCGGAGGATAGATGGAGATGGTGGAGATCACCTTGAGATCGCTCCCTCGAACTGCGAAGGCTAGGCAAGCAGGATGTCACCTTGCTCGAGCCACTGGGTGCATCAGGAGGGGAAGAAGGAGTCCAGAAGGGACTCGAAAAATACACAAAGCATGGACGGAGGATTATGTACAAGTGATTGGAGAGGCTGGAAGATCGAGGTGTGCAGCACAAGGCAGTGATGCAAAGGTAGAGGCATCGACTATGCATGGAAGAGGGATGAACGAGGAAGAAAAGTGAAGTAGAATCCAACCCAAAAGGATGAAATAATCCTTGAGTAAAAAATCGAGAAAATGAGGTTAAACGAGTCTCTGACAAGAAGGGTGCATGGGGAGAAGAGTTGACCGAGGTCAATTCTTGAACCCCTTGGTTGGTCCAAGTAGACCAACCTAAAAAAAGGTGAGTCAAAATTCTTTCAAAAATCAATAATAAATAATAAATGATTTTATTAATATTATGTTACAAAATAAAAAAATGTTTAGTAGTTTATTTAGTATTTTAATATGATATTTATTTATTTATTTATTTGAACTTATTTATTACAAGTTACCTTTAAGAGTTTATTAATAGGTTTGTTTACCTACGTTTTATATCTTTTAGTTTTAGTTTTTATTCTTTATTTTTTATTTTATTATTTTATTTTCTTATTTTATAAAATCATATATTATTTTTAAATACACGAATATATTTTTAATATTTTTCTGATATATTATGTACGCTTAAATAAAGAGAGGTATTAAATATATATTTATAAGTACAGGTATTTCATATATGTATTTATGTATATTATTTTTTTATATTTTATTTATGGTTTTATTCTATTCTAAATATGTACATTTACTATAAATAATATTTACAAAATTACACAAATACAAATTTATAAAAATAATAAAGAATAAATAAAATGAATATTTTATCCAGGTAAAGTATTTAATAGGGGTCCAAAAACTAACTTTAACACCTTAGCTTCAAATTAAATGAAACCACCTTCATTAAAAAAACGTATTAAAAGTTATATACAATTAAAGGTATTTTGATACATTTTGAGTTTTTAAAGAGGAAATATAGGTCTGGGAAGTTAAGGTTTTATCCTTTTTTTAGAGTATAAAATTTACATTGTATATTATTTTTTTCTGAAATCAATTTTGTATTTTTATTTATATTTTTATCAGTAACTTTTATGTACAAGGTTTCTTTATTCGAGGTATAAATAATAGAAAATAAAATAGGCCCGTAAAATGACTTATAGATGAATAATTAAGGGTTTTTATTGAATTTTTGGCCCTTATTCCCCTACTTTATTCCTTGTCAACCTAGTCATCAAGATGCCTAGTTCTTGGGGTTTTGGGTCATAAAATACCTTTGGCATTTTTTTCTTTTTATTTTCTTTATTCTATAAATTTGGCATTAAAAATTGTCTATATATACAATAAATGCAACAAATAATGGATGTTAATTTGTACAAAATAATGCTATTTATGTTCATTAGCTAGGGTTTTTAAGGCCAAAAGGATAGAATAAAGGTGATGAAATGGAGATTCATCACCTCCATATACTTGTCTTTGCTTGTAAACATTTATGCAATAAGTGCAAAAAAACAAAAAAAAGAAAAGAAAGAAATTGGAATGATTTTAATTCTCAAACTTGTCTTCATGAAATCAAAGTTTAGAGCTTAAGTCGGACCTTTGGATTTTAGGTGCGGTCGGAACCTTATTGGGAAATAGATTTGAAACACAACAGCCTTCGAGACTCATAAAACCCTGCTAAAGTCTCCTCAATAGCCAGGTTAGAATACTTCAACTTATACGCAAACCCTTACGACTATGAATTTATCTTAGACAGTGTGTGTAATGTGTAGCTCTCCTCGGTTGAAGCGGTAAAAGTCAGTCTTCTCCGACACAGTGACCCTAATTCCCCAATCCAACAACACTTTCCTCGAGAAGCGGTGTATTCCCTTCTATGTTCAAGTGACAACCAACTCAAGAAAAGGAGGTGGAGAGAAGAATGGACGGTAGTCAGTGTAGCTACATATCCAAGGATGCTTGACTAGTGTAGCCAAGTCATCCAGCTACAGGGTCACAATGTATGACTTTAAAGCTCAAGCTTGCTTACGGGCTACACAAATATGTACACTTAGCCAGGCATTTTATTTTCAATCATGCATGTCCACTTTTTTTAGAGGTTTTGATTTTTTTTCCATTTTTTTGAATACTATATACATAGCACTTACATAAGGACTTTTCCTTCTTTAGCTAGTAAACTATCCCTCTTTTGAAGCATTATTTCAACCCCACAACTGTTGTCTTTAGACCTCATCGCCATTAGATCGGATTGGGGTACAATGGACACAAAAGTGACTTTCGATGTTTCCATTGGCTTGTCTCATGCCAGGAAATCTAGCCCTCTGCCACTTCAAAAGAGGTGAGCAAAGTGACAGTGCAGGTGAACAAGCTAGGTCATTATCAACAAGAGTCCTGTGTGTGCTCTGAAATGCTCTACTTAGGCAATCAAGATGATACTGAACCAAGTCTCATGATCTCAAAGAAATAAGTCAACTAGACTTGAAGTACCTCAATTCGAGTCCCTATAACGTTCCTGTGATTAAGTATTTAAGGTCCAACTAAGCTCCAATATTCAGATTTTATTTAGACTTGTTTAATTATCAAACTCAATCTGAAAAATACAAATGCTATGCACAATGAAGAATTTTTTTGTAATGCAATTTTCAAATTTTGAACTTTTTATGGGATTCTGAAAGGGTTTTGCAAATTTTTATGCAATTTTTAAAAAGGTTTTTACAAATGTTTTTGGGATTTTTGATTTTGCAAATTTTTAGGGATTCATCAAAATAAAAGATTTTTGGAAGAGAAGATAGATACAAATATTTATACCGGATGTATCTTATATTTACAAGAGTGGGGTTTTTTAGGAATGTATAGATTTATACAAGTTTTATAAAGGATTTTTTGTTACATACCCAATTCTCAAAAATAATTTGAAAAAAAAATGCAAATAGTTTTTAAAAACACTATTTTTGAAAACTAATTTGACAAATAAGTTTTACAACTTTTACAAAATTTGAAAATCATTTTACAAAGATCTTTCAAACCTTATGTATAGATTTTTCACACTAATTTTGTAATCATTTTACAAAATAATTTGCAAATAGCTTTTCAAAAGATTTTATTTCACACAAAGTAAAGAAGTTTATACAAATAAAAACATTTTTACAAAGGTTGAAAATTTTAACAAAACATTTTTCGAATAGTTTTCAAAAGGTTTTCGAACATTTTGCAAAAAATATTTTAAACCAGATTTATTAATCAGTACATACAATGAATTGGGTATTTGTATATATTATTTCTTTAATAGCCATATTATTAAAAAATACGAAATTATGAGTTATGGATAAAGTATATACAAAGTATGTACGACCCCCATATACTTAGTTTGAGCAATGTCCTCATAAATCATAGAGAAAAAGAGAAGACAAAACTCATACTAGGTATAGAAAAGCCTAAAGAATAATGATTAAGGAATGAATAAAGGAAGGAAGGTATGAGTGAATTAGAAGTCGACAGTCCCCCCTATACTTAGCATTAACTAATCCTAACTATATCAGGTTGTACACAAGGTAGGGAGAGTCAAGGGGTGGGAATGAACAGATCACAACTCAGACTATCCCCCCTTATACTTAGGGTAAGATATCTGTAAATATAGATAGAAAATCAATAGCAGAGGACAAAATGGAGGGGACCAAAAAATGAACATTCGGGGTGCACACCCCATTATACTTAGGACAAAGTACGTCCTGAGTATAGCAGTGAAGAAGGGGTGACACCTTTGGGTAGAAAAATTGAAAACAAAAATAAGAAAAGAAGAAAAAGAAGAAAGATCACTCAACTCATACACCTCCCCTATACTTAGGACATAGTACATCCTAAGCAAGGAAAAACACACAGACTGAGGTGGATGAGCAAAAACAATAGATGGAAGGATGGAAAATGAAAATAGATATACAAAGAGGTAGATGTACATAGATCAAGAAGGTTGAAAGCAACCTTCTTGTGTGATTGTTGAGGAATTAATCTAACAAGGTGCAGGTCGATATTGTGGTCATCAGTAGACATAAATCGATTAGGATCAACCTCATGATGATCCTAAGCAATCTCAAAGTGGAACGACACGAAGTGGTCAGTGGAAGTAGTGTGGTCGTGTTCAGTCTGGGGGATCTCCACTAGGTCATCATCAAAAGGCCTGAATTCCTTGGTGAAAGCAATAAGGTCAAATTCATCCTCTTCCATCTCTACTAAGTCTGCCTTCCGCTCAAAAGTGTCTATGGTGCAAATATCGCGGATGTCATCAATGCATCGCCACTCCCCAGTAGGGGGAACTCCAAGTTCTATGATTTTCGAGTCTTCCTCCTTGGAGAGGAATTCTTGGGTCTCAATATCATCCTATATACAGAAAAACTCTCTAATATCATTATCAGGGTCATAGTCCTCGAGGTCGGCTAACACGAGAACACTCTCATGAGATATGGGTCTCTAGTCAACAATGGGTGTCATGATCAGCACATCTCTCCTGATATCAGAACATAAGCAAATTTCTCCAAATCCATAATCAACAACGGCTCTCGTAGAGGCAAGGAAAGGTCGTCCCAAGATGATTGGAGGATGCTCCATCAGGGCGGAGGTCTCAATGGGAAATACGACAAAATCATCAGTGAAGCTTATGCACTGAATTTTAATGATAGAATTCTCAAGAATACCCTTTGGCCTCTTTATTAGTCCATTAGCGAATTGACAAATCATCCTGGTTTTCTTGAGAGGCCCTAGATGATAGATTGTGCCAGCGAGAAGGGTATTATATTAATTGAAGCACTGCCATCAATGAGAGTGTAATTACATGCATGGTAAGAAATGGTGCTACTCACAAAAGGTGTGACAATGTTCCTTTTCCTAATGCGTGAACAATGAGAGATGGCGTAGGTAGTGGCCATGGTCAAACCGTGTCATTCAGCTATGCTCCTTCACTTTCTCATTTTGGGTTTAGGAGCAGATAATTAAGTCATGTCCTCATGAAGTGGGGCTTTAATGAATAGCTTCCACCAGTTCAGGTTTACTCAACATTTTTTTTTGAAATTTTGGATCTCCTCCTTACAAAGGAGGAGATTAGAATCATCATCTACACAAGGATGACCAAGAGTGGTCTGTACAATGTCATCCTTGGGCTCAAGGATGGGAACTGTGTGTGTGTGTGTGTCTATGCGAGTATAGGATCTAGCAAGTGGTCTCTTTCTTCACAAAATGACTCAACTGTGTGCCTCCCAAAATCTTTTTGTATTTTTACAATTTTCTCATTTTTTTATTTTGGGCGATTGCAAGATCTCATAGGAATCCTAGAAGGAACCCATATCATCAAATGGTGAAGCGACATTGTGATTCTTATTTATATTAGTAAGGTTATCAATCCTCTCTTTCATTTGCTCCATCATCTGGATCAAGTTCTCAAGGGTGGAATCCATAAAAGGTAGCTCCAACAGATCAGTCTCGGGTGGGTAAGATGGAGTGCAATGGAGTGGTGGTGGTGGGTAGAAGTCTGAGGCCTAAAACTGTGGTTAAAGCAGATATGTACAAAAAGAAAATCAGGAGCAAAGTCCTCCTGGTAAAATGGAGGTAGACCGGCTGGAGGGTACGAGGGATCTGCAAAGTACAGATAAAAAGCACTCCGGTCGGCCTGTCCAAAACAAAAGAAAATGATCGGGAGAGCATGAGGGTCAAGTCAAGATATGAGATAAGAAGGCACAAATGCGCAGAGACAATCGAGTACGCACAAACACAAACAAATATACAAAACAAAACCCCTTACTTCACGTACTCAACATAATAAGTACTGTGAAAGTTCGATCTTTTTTATCTTTTCAATTTTTAGAGTTAGGTGATAATCAAAAAGTTGTACAAGCACGTAGGTAGGCCAAGGATTTGAGCACTAATCCTTATTCTGCACATATGAATAAAATGCCTAAACAATGAGGGGGTTAGTCTCCCCAAGACAAGTATTTTTTCTTTTTGGTTTTAGGGTCGAGTAAACTTAATCGTCCCAATTATAATGGTTATAACTTTTTTGTATTTTTAATAAGAATGCACGAACCTAACGAGGGATCAATTCTTTTTTAACTCCTAGGTGATCAAAATCAGAGGGAAAGAGTCGGAAAAGCAATACAAGAAAAATTGATGATGAATGCTAAGTAGAAATGCTCACCTTGCCTCTAGATCTCTTCATGCAAGGATGCTAAGAAGAATTGCAACCTATCTATATACAAATGCAATCTGATGAAATCACCCTAGAATAGTACTTGCTATTAGCGTGAAGCACCATTTGCTAACTACTAAAAAATGAGACCAAGGTCCGATCTTCAATGCCACTCGGTGCCCGCCACAATGGGTCCTGCAAGCGTTATTAGGTGACCTCTCTTGGCACACGGTCTCAAATCCAAATATTAAAAAATTACAATTTGACTAAGTCGAAAAGCAAATCTATAGGTACATGCAAATATATTAGGGATTTGGACCTTAACATATCGAGCAAGCAGTTCCTAAGCTAGAACTCAATCACATAGAACAAATGAAAATAGAAGCAAAAAATAAAGAAAATAAAAGCGATGATAACACGATAAAAATTGATGAGGCCCCCAAGGGAACAATCTATTGGGCAGTGGACTTTGTGAAGTGTGAAAGTGTCCTGGAGAGTCTTGAATTATTACAATAAATGTTTCTATCTCTCGCTTAAATTACAAATAAAATAGAAAGCAAGGTGCATTGTCTTCAAAAATCTCCTAGTCTTCTTCTGTGGCTATGTCTGAAAACTGAGCTGGTTTCACGTGGGTGCACATGCACTCCTAGGATTACCTCTCTCGATCCATGTTCATCACAACAAAGTCAAACAAGAAGGAGGTTAGATAGTTTTAAAATTATATCAAATAAAAGAGAAAATAAATGAAGAGGAAAATGATAGACGAGAAGGAACAAACACAGAAAGCCAATTTATGCGTTGTTGCTCCTCGGCAATGATGCCATTTGAAAAGTGGAATTTTGCGAGAGACTAATGTTGTCCACACAAGGCAGGAGCTACACTGTCGCTGAAGCGACTTCTCACAAAACTCAATAATTTAACAATTAACCACAATATATGTAAAGCAATGAAAAGTAAAATATGTGGAATTAAAATTTATTATAACTATACAAATGTGTGTATAGATGTAAGGATGTGTAGATTCGAACAAAGGGAGAAAACAAGGTACATTGGGCAATAAATGCACAAAATTTGTGTTCGTCTTATCTTTGTATTTTTGTGGGTTTCATTATTTGGGATTTTCACCTGGCAGAGAGTAAACTTTTCAAATTACCTCTATGACCTTTGAAACAACGTAATCCCCCCCCACTAAACCATATAAACTTGCTCCGTCTTACCCCACAGACCCTGTCGTTAGTTATTCTTTTACTTGAGTCAATAGTGTGGGTTAATCTAACCAGAGGTAAAAATTAACCATGGATCTTCCACCTCCTTTCTCTTCTTCCAAACCCACATAGTAGAATGTGTCCATGTTTTTGTTCCGTTGCAGCGGTGCCGTCACGGTAGCAACCGTGGCTGAGGCCGTAGCCACCTCATTATCGGAGGAAATGTTCACATCTCTTGGTGCTCCTTCCTCGATCGCAGCTCCAATGCTTGGCTCCATGGGTCCCACTGGGGTGCTTCCATGAATGACCCCTGTCGTGATCTCCTCTACACCTCCCTCTACCTCCTAATCTAGGGCGAGGCCTCAAACCTCTGATTCATCCCTGAGTGCCTCTACTTTCCTCACAACGCTCGTCACCTTGCTAATCTCATGAAATACCTAGCTCTCCCCTATGTTCTTTTCTTCTGTTGCCTGCATAGAAAGGGTATTTATAGCTCCAGAGAGAAAAGGTTCATGTGTTATAGTCTCTAACAAAAAGATGGTGATGTGGGCATGTGTGTATGACTTAGTGGCAAGAGGTGGTGGCTACTTTGTGTTGAGGTTCCCAGCCGACAACACAGACCCAGAGTCGGGGATGGTGCCGGAGAACGGACGAGAAGAAGTGGAGGTGAACCGGAGATGTTGTGCCGGACCAGAAGTACTGCGAGTACAAGATTCATAGGGGTTGCCCTCGTTCAAGAAATCTTGTGGAACGAGCCCAAAGGAACACTACCACCGCCACCGCCACCGCCACCGCCATCTCCACCACCAAAACCACCATCACAACGAAGCTCCCTAAGCTGGAACCCAAAGGAGCTACTCTGATCTCAACGACCCATGTCACATCTTCCTCAACATCGAGCTCCCATCCATCGATCACCACAAGGACCACCCAGGAGCTTCATCGAGGCCTGACCCACAAAAGGCCATGATTTCAAAACAGATCCCAAGCCTCTTCATCCTCCACGAGGATCTCACCACCCATGTTGACTCTGTCCATGTCGTCTTGTAGAGAGGACCATGAGCACTTCCAAATGGATCTAGTGTCGATAGTAGGAGGGTCCCTTGGGGATGTCAGGCAATGTGGTGCCCCAAAGGGGTCTTACAACGGGTTGATGGACCTCATGGGCAAGAGCGATAGCCGAAGCCCGAGGGAGAGCCCACCCAGGGTGTTGTCGTCGTCGACCAGCATGTTGTAGAGGACCTCTTGTCGCTTTCCGATAACAACAGCAATAGTATCCCGACGTTTGCTACTGGTGGGATGTTGGAGGTGGGACTGCATTGGGCAGCTTAGGGGAAGAAGTGGTAGTTAATAGAGGCAGCTTGATAATTGCCTCTGAGTTTTGGGTTAAGTGTGATCATCATATTTGTGGTGCCTAATGCTTTCTGTCTTGAGAGGAGAATAATGTTTCCTTAATTATCATATCATCTCATATCAATCTTTGATTAGGAAATTCAATGCTTGTTTTACCTATGGTTATTTGTTATGCTTCAACTTTTGTTCGTTACAAATGCACATGTTCTCTTCTATGCAAATTGAGGTTGAGGTTCCAGTTCTTTACTACTGCAATGCAGTTCAATATAATGTCAGAGGATCAATTGTTCGAGGGAGGGGAAGAAAAGGAGAGGAGGAGGAGAGATGTGACCGCCATGTGGGGTGTAAAGGTCGGGGAGGAGGAGGGCAAGGGCGACAGATCTAGAGGAGGAGGAGTGAGGGTGGTAGACCTGGAGGAGGGCGAGGGCGGCGGATGTTAGGGAGGTGGGTGGGTGTTGGGTGGGGAAAAGGAGATGAAGAGGAGGGTGAGGGGGAGTGGCATTCAATGTAAATTTGATAAACAAAATTAGTATAATGTAAAATCACATAACAGAATCCGATTAGTTTTAACGGGTAAATGGATGGGGCTTAACCACAGGTTCTGTAGGGTAAGGGTTAGCAAATTTATAGGGTTAAAGGGGGAATTAGGTTGTTTCAAAGGTCGTAGAGGTAATTTGAAAAGTTTATATGGTTTGTCAAGTAAAAATACCTTCAGATTTTGTATTTTTATGGGATTTTCATTTTTATATATTCTCTTTGCTTTTCTTTTTCTTTTTAATGATATAATGTAAGAATATATAAGTCTATATATACACAACAAGCTAATATAATAATAATAAATAATAAAAATAAACAAAATACAGGAAATAAAATGTTTTTTGCATTTTAATAATTTTTTACTATTTTTCTGATTTTTTTTATAATTTTGATAATTTTTTTATATTTTTAAAGTAAAAATAATCCAAATAAGGAAATTAATAAATAGGTCGAATTGTTTTGGAATTTAAAAGTAGAAAATAATGCTAAAATTTTTAAAAACTATTTTTAGTTAATAACATATAATAAAAAGAAAATTCGGAGATAGAAAAAGGTATTTTTGGAATCTTTGAGAATTTTTAAAATTTCTATAAAGGATTTGGGAGATTTTTAATTTATATGTGTTTTCTTTCTCTATGTTTTGTGATTTTTTATATGAAGTTAGAAAATATAATAGTAATAATCAAAATATATTCTTGAATAATTTTTCAAAATGTTTTATATTTTTTTGTATTTAATAACTCAAACAAGAACAAAAACGTTCTCTTTGGAATTTTAATAAATAATAATATTTCCTAAAAATGAAATCCAAAATATGGCATGAATCTAGATGATAGCATGCACTTAACCCTAATTTTGAGATTTGTTGGAGCACAGATGATGAATTTAATAAATAGAAAACATGCATAAAAATTAATGAACTAATAGGGGCATATTTGCAATTAAAATAAAGTCAGGGGATCAGTTGCAAATTACCTAAAAATATATATTTACAAATTAAAGTTATATTATTAATATGAAATACAACAACATGTAAGGGTGTTAGTGCAAAATTTCTCCTCACGTAGGATGACAAGTAAGGTGATGTGGCTAGGACCAAAGTGCAAATATAATGAAGTACAGGGTCTGACTTGCAAATTTACCAAAATGTTTAAACTAATTAAAATAATTACATAACAAAAATAAAATGCGACAAAAATGGGGGACTAAGTATGCATTTTACCACCTGATAGGCACTGGCAGACGGTGTAGATCGTTCCACTTGCCAGGTGTCGTGCCTATAGCATGCGGTGACGATTCAGATGCGATGGTTGGGATTACATATCTAATCGACATCCTGTGGCTGAGGTTTTTTGCATCCCACGATCCCTATTTGATCTGGAGTATCTATAAGATCGGACGGTTGGGTAGGCAACTGGAAGAATACGCCAAGAACTCGGCTGAGTTGAGCTTCGATCTGTCCTCCTACTCTCCTCTGGACATTTGGAAGGCTCAGGGTAGATGCAAAATGGAGCTGGGTATCCTCCACTTCAGACGATGGTCTCCAATGATCCCCTAGACCTCCGACGTAGGCTGACGAGATCGAGGGAAGAAGGAGTGCTCCAGGTGCTTAGACATTGGTCAAAATCAACTCGCAATGAGTCATTTGATCCTTCAGAACCTACAGAAAATATAATCACACAATAAGGGTATTTCTGGTGGTCTCGAAGGGTTGGAATGAGGTGGTAGTGAACTCAGGCGGTGAGGTCCGGCAATAGGTGGTGGAGAACCTCTGACCTCCAAATCAACAAAGGATTTGGGTGGGTGATAGTGCATAGAGAGAAGAGGAAATGAAGGGAAAAGAGAGTGTGGTGGTTGGTGGGTTGGTAGATAGCGAAGCACGATGGATGATTTGCTAGAACAGAGCTCCGACGAACTACGAATTAGTTTTTTTAAGCAATGTCTATGTATTAAAATATAATCTAAATGCATAAATAAAAAAGAAAAAAGTAAATGCTATCTAAAAAATAAAGAAAGGGGACCTCGAGCGGTTCTGGGCCACGAGATGGACCTCACTGTAGTAGAGGATTGCCGGAGATGGTGGAGATCACCTTAAAACCACTCCCTCAACCATACGAAGGCTAGGCAAGCAAACTGTCACCTTGCTCGAACCATTGGGCGCATCATGAGGGGAAGAAGGTGACCAGAAGGGACTTGATAAATGGAAGCAGCTCGGACAGAGGATTATGTACAAGTGAATGGAGAGCCTAGAGATTGAGGTGTGCAAGGTGAGGTAGTGATGCAAAGGTCGAGGCATCGACTGTATGTGAAAGAGGGATAAACGAGGAAGAAAAGTGAAGAAGAATCCAACCCAAAATGATGAAGGAATCATTGGGGGAATAATCGAGAAAACAACGTCAAACGAAGCTCTGATAGGAAGGGCACCTGGGGAGAAGAGTTGTCTGGAGTCAACTTCTGACTCCCCCGGGTTGGTCCACGTGGAACAACCAGAAAAAAAAGTGAGTCAAAATTATTTCAAAAATCGACGATAATTAAGAAATGATTTTAATAATTTTAATTTATAAATTAAAAAATGTTATTATTTTATGTATTATTTTAATATGATTTTCATTTATTTTTATGAACTTATTTATTACATGTTACTTTTTAAGGGTGTATTTATAGGTTTATTTACCTATGTTTTGTATCTTTTATTTTTATTTGTATCTTTGATTTTATTATTTTCTTTTCTTATTTTATAAAATTATAATTTTTTTATATACATGAATATATTTTATTGTATTTTTTTGATATATTATGTACACTTAAATAAATAGGGATATTAAATATATAAGTATAAGTATAGGTATTTCATCTATGTATATATATATATTATTTTATTTTTCATATTTTATTTATGATTTTCTTCTATTCTAAATATGTACATATACTATAAATAATATTTACAAAATTATAAAATTATAAAGTTATAAAAAAAATAATAAATTATAATTAAATTTAATATTTTATTCATGTAAAGTATACAATAGGGGTCCAAAACCTAACTTTCACACCTTTGCTTCAAATTAAATGAAACCACCTTCTTTAAATAGATTTTTAAAAGTTATATACAGTTAAAAGTAATTTTGAAACATTTTGAGTTTTTATTGAGGAGATATGTGTATGGGAAGTTTGGATTTTTTCTTTTATTTAGAGTATAAAATTAACACGATATATTTTTTTTGTCTAAAATCAATTTTGTATTTTTATTTGTATGTTTATCTACAACTTTCATGTACAAAGTTTCTTTACTTGAGAGTTAAATAATAGAAAAAATAGGTCCCAAAAAGGACTTATAGATGAATAATTAAATAAGTCTTTTATTGAATTTTTGGCCCTTACCCCCCCTACTTTATTCCTTGTCGACCCACTCATCAAGATTCCTAGGTCTCAGGATTTAGGGTCATAAAATACCTTTGGTATTTTATTTTTTTAATTTTCTTCTTTCTTATATAATTTTGGCATTAAAAACGGTATTTTATATACAATAAATGAAACAAACAATGAATGTTAATTTGTACAAAATAGCGATATTTACATGCGTTAGCGAGGGTTTTTAGGCCAAAATGATAGAATAAAGGTGACGAAATGGAGATTCGTCACCAACCCATTCACCTCTTCCCTTCCTCTGTGACCCTATCCACTCCAGGCCATCTCCTCCTCTAGAGGCGGAGGAGATCTCGCTCCGGGCTCCACCTGCTCCGCCCCTAAGTCTGCTACCCACCTCACACTGCTTTGGCTATACACATGTAACCCCATAAGCACCTCCTCTGGAAAGCATCCACCGAAATCTGAGGTCTTCTTCACGTACTAGAAGCACCAAGGAAGACGGAGGTCCACAAGTGTTCGAAGCGGCAACATAACAACATAACGGCAATGGCAATATTCTCTAGATCAAAAGGTGGACGACCACTCTTGATGGAGAGAATGGGTGTGCATGAGAATATGAGAGAGAGATGGAATTCTATTGTTGTGTAAAAGAAGATCTAGCTTTGCCTCTTCTTTTATAATATTTTAGAAGTCCATGGATCTCAATCCATGGACATCACAAATCCAATGGTTGAGATTGATTTTTATTTCTTTCAAAGGCCATGATTTATTATAAAAACACAACCACAATTAATTTAATTTAATATATACTGAATAATCATAAATATAAATTAGTTCAATTAAATCAATCAACATGGGAGAAATATGAAGGAGGCAAGCCTCTTTCTAATAAGGGGGTGGACGACCCTACATGAAGTAGGACTATAGTAACCATCCACCCTCCCTATTGAGAAGGAGGATTTTTTCTCCTTTCTCATGATATAATGCATCCCATGATTTTCTCCATAATTTACAGCAATATTTGTTGTAAATTTATTCACACAAATAACTCATAATTGTTTTGTGAATACTGCATTCATGCCATTGAAATGTGTGAATCATATTCACAACCTAAAATGAAAATGTAAGTTACATTTTCAATTAATTGCTCAATGTAAATCCAATTCACATCAACATTGAAATTGTAAATGTTATTTACAAATAACTATCTCTTATATATTATAAATCACATTTCTAGTATATATAAGTAATATGGATGGCACTATCTACATTATTCATATCCATAATAATTAAATAATATTTAATCATATGGGATCATCATTCTCATGCATCTAAATTATGTGAACCAAATTCACATTATTCATGATAATTAAATTCCATTTAATTATCCACGTCTCAATGATTGGATATAGATTACATCAATGGAATTATTATTGAACTTTCAAGAATAATGTTCTTTCTCTGTGGATACTTGGACATAATGATAGAGCGGTTGTACATTCCATGTATAGTGACTTGGATATTCAGATCACATCTCAAATCCAGATATTGGAGACCTCTCATGGAAATTAATCTTCTCATTGTATATGAATCTCATTTAGATAAATGTCCAACATTTGGACTAAGATGAGATTTCTCTACTGAGAGGAGTCACTAAAATCCAGAGTTGTTTCATCACTTCCTCGGAGTGGAAGCATCATGGTTATACAATCGTTTATGATCACATCACCCTCGAGTATTCCTAATGCCGGTATATCCTACATACTAGAAGACTAGAATAAACTAGAAGATTTAGATCAATTTAATATTGTCTTCTTCAGCATTTTATCACTAAGTTTCTCATTCGATCATTGGGAGTTAGTATCCATCATATACTTTCCAAAAGCATATATCATACCTACAAATTCTAGTCATGCTTTCAAAGAAAGACGACCATGCATGAATTTAATTGGTCACAATACCTCATGAGTGAGCTCATGTCTTCCGATTCACAAGCGAACATGTATGATCCCTTCGTGAGATCGTATTACGCATATACCTTTGTATGCATACTAGCTCGTCGGTGTATAAACCTTAATTAGGTCATCAACCTATCTGTCTGCCAAATGTACATACTCAGACATATAGCAATTCATCTATCTCCTGTAAGAGGATGCAATCCTATTTCGTGGCAGTATATGACATAGGCCTTGGTTATCTCGATCTCTTTAAGTCAACTCTTTGACCTAACCTGTGTGACACCTCTGAATGTCTATTCCTACGCAAATGACCTACATCAAGAGGTTGGTCAGATATCAGCCTACAGTGAAGGATTTCCATCTCCTTCTCCTGCTAGATATCATCTCCTAATACTCACATGATAGTGCTTGTTGAGTCCTCAATCTAACTCCTCAGATAGTTATCTAAGCACCAGCCTCTATGATTCAACAATTGAATCAACATTTGTATGATCATTAAGATGACCATCGTACATAACCCTAATTATACTGAGGGATCTTATAGTGCATTCATTCATTTAATCTCATACTTGAGTGAAATAAATCAATAAGTTTTATTGATATATCAAACATTACAATAATGTTATAAAAATGATTTGCCTCGGGCTCATATGGCTAAAACTCTCCCACTAGCCCTCAAAACCATTCTGGTACAATCCTTAAACCCATGCTCATTACATGTTGGTCAAAACCTTTTGTGTCAAAGGTTTGGTAAGCAGATCAACAATTTTGTCGGTAGAGGACACCTTGGTGATGATGATGTCACCACGGTTTTGAATCTCCAGAATGATGTGGTATTTCCTTTCCACATGCTTGTTCTTTTGATGCCATCTGGATTCCTTCGCCTGAGCTATGGCTCCCTTGTTATCGTATTGTAGCGGGATAGGAGTATCAGAGGAAACTACACCAACTTCCAAGATGAACTTACGCAACCACACCGCCTCTTTTGCAGCATCTGATGCGGCAATGTATTCGTCTTTTGTTGTTGAATCGATTGTAGTATCCTGCTTCTTGCTTCTCTATCTCGCGACACAACCTTTCAATAGGAACACAAACCCTGATGTCGACTTTCGATCATCAATATTAGATTGGAAGTCAGAGTTATGTATCCTAAAACTTAGAGATCACCATATCCATGGACCAAGATGTAATCTTGCATCTATGTTAGATACTTGAAGATATTCTTCACTGCATTCTAGTGTTGCTCTCCATAGCAGGATTGGTAACGGCTTACCACACCCACTATATGGCAGATATTTGGCCTTCTGAACATCATGTCGTACATTAGGCTTCCCATAGCTGATGCGTAGGGGCATCCAGCCATGGCTTTCTTATCCTCAATACTTTGAGGAGCCATCCCTATATATAGTTGACGAATCCACAATTCATTAACATTCTGGCTGCATTTTATCGTAACATCCTTAACAAATACATGTAAATATCCATTAAATTGCACTTTTTAACAAAACCATAGTCAAGAATAAAAATGCACTTTTATGCACCAAAATCATGTAAATAAAAAAGAATAAAAATAAAGAAAATAAAGATAAAGGCAAATTGTAGATATGTATATATGTATAATATGACTTGTAAAAATAAATATAGATGAAAGATATATTTATAACCTAATCCCCGAGACCAAGTTAACATGGATTGGTTGACAAATAAATAAGTATGGGGAGATAGAAGAAAATAAATAAAAATTAATTGATTCCACACTTTATACATCCTTCATTAATTATCCAATAAATAGCAAAATTTTAAAGATTTTTATTTAATTCATATGAACATACTTTTTACCAAACTCTTCTCCTAATTATTTCTAAAAATATATATAAAAATAAGTTAAAAATATTACCTTGTATATAACCAAGAAATTCCACTTGTAAATTCTCAAAATCTAAACTTCCGACCATCATAACTTTCTCATACAAACTCCTATTCCACTCTACTCACTTTTAAAGTCCATAAAATAATATTCTCTAATTAATGAAGGTAATTTCACTGAAATCGGAGTCCGTTTGCAAAATAATTGGTTTTGGGACCTCATCACAACTGGGTTTCTGGGCTATCTATTTTATTAAAGACACATTATTTATTATTATTTTATTTACACTTTTTAATTACTTTCTTGATCTTGTATTTTAACTCTAATTTATTTCATAATTTTTGGAATTTATTTAGTATTTTAAATAAATCAAAAACCCTAATTTATAGGTATAAATGTACTACATAACTTATATACCTATTTTTTAATATATCTAAGCTAATTTATTAAAACATGCAAAAATGGGTACATATTCTATTTATTAACCTAATAATTAAGAAAATATAAAACTAATATATATTTATTAGTTTATTAAGTAAAAATGTAAAACCTATTTATTAAGTATTATTTATACTTATTTAGTATGATAATAAATATATATTTCATAAAATAATTATTACTTATTAAAACTAATTATACCATAATTTAGATAACTTAAGTATTTACAACTTTCATTTTTATACCTAATTAAAATACCTTTATTTCCTATTTATTCCTTAATTAATAAACTACTTCTTTAATCTAGCCAACCAGGTGCTAACACGTGTCAGCACCTGGGACCTTCTTCCCTAAGAAGGTCTGCCAGAGTTTGTTCTAACCACCCGACCTTCAACTTTTTTCCACTTGCCACCTCCAAGCTTCTTCCCCCATTCTAACCCGTCGATCTTCTTCCTCTAACCACCTTCTCTCACGCCCACCATTGATTTCCTAACTAACCTTCTCCCATCGTCTATTAAAACAACTAAAAATCTGCCATTTTAAACTAACCATTCCTGAGCTAAAAGCCACCAGACCCCTGGGTCGTCGACCCTATTTCTCCACCACTTTTCGGCCGCCTTCAGTTGGGACAGAGCTCATGTGCAGTCCAACATGGAAATCCGATCAACAGAGGAAGGTTCCAAGGCGATTCGATGCCTTGTATCGCATCGCACCGACGCGTTGAGCTCCAGCCATCACCCACCCGTCGAGCAGCAATCGAGGTTCATACAACCTCAGTCACAGGTGAGTTCCTTCATCATTTTCCCTTTTTAATTCTTGATTTTTGTGCCTACATTAGGTTAGTTAATTGCATGGTTAGGCTCCCTAATCACCATAGTTAGACCCACATCCATTTCCATTCTTCAATTCACATCAACTCAATTCCAAATAAAATTCCGTTCTCGCATTTTATTTGTTTTACAATTCTGGAAAACCATCATAAGATCTGTAATATCCTTAAAATTGTGTTCGATTTGTGTGCAAATCGAGTAACAAAATTTTGTTTGCTAGTCAACGTATAATCTGGAGCTTAATACCTACCATCTAGAGCGCCAAAGATCGAAGTATCTTCTCAAATCTCAAGTTTCTGCAATAAACTCCAGGTCAGTTAGACCTCCTTTTTCATTGGCTGATATTCGTTGCATTCGACCACCTCTGGCCAGCTTCACCCGCAGGCGAGCTCGGAGGGAGAAGGTGTCTCCCTCCTGGCCCTGCAGGAGGTCCATTCGAGCACGTATACGCCAGAGATAATTTGGTGAAGATGCCCTCGTCGTCAACTACGTAGAGGAGTTCAAGAACCACAAGAACATGGGAGAGCACAGGCTTCCGCCACGTGTCATCTGTGGACGGTCACGATTAAAGCTCAGAATCTAATCATAGTCGTCCAATCTGAAGGGGTATAAAATTTGCGAAATAAACCTAATCGAAGAACCAAAATATCAAACCACTCTAGAAGCTTTCCAGAATTGCATTTAGCACCCCGCGCAGGGACCGAAATGCAATACAACTTCTTTTCTTTGTAGTTTAGTCCCTACCGAGGACCATATTGTAACACAACTTTGATAGCTTTCTTTAAACTTCTACCCTGGCATTTAGGAATATTTTGGACACTTATTTTGTTGTATTTTTCTTTGAACTTTCTAGTGTAGTTACGCAACCACCCCTGCTATGTTTCTGGATTTTCATCACTTTGTTTCTTCGATTTGATTTTTGTAAGATCGAGTTTTGAGTCTTTTCTTGACTTTTGTTGTAAAACCAAGAATAAAGTGAAGTTTTCGAGATTTATCTCTTTCATCGAAAATTGAAGTATTAATATTCTGCCTCCTCGAGTTTGACCCAGACACACTTACCTAGATAAATAATATAGCGTAGACTAAATAAAAGAGAGCGAAATCTCTCTCTCTCTCCTATTTCGTTGATTTTTGTTTGATAAGCTGAGTCTGAATTCGCGGTTATTTCTACATCGACAACTCTCCATATCAAATAACCGCGGGTCTGATTTTCGTATTCATCAAAATGGCACCGTTTCCAGAGAGGCATTATTTTTATCTTAGTTTTTGACTTAATTCCGAAATTTTTACGATATTCTTGATTTTACAAATTTTGTTTCTTTTTTTATTTTCGATTGATTTTCATTTTATGCTTTTCTTTGGTTTTTAACAGCTTTGCGTGTTTCTTCGAATTTGTTTCGGTTTTTATTTTATTTTTTTACTGTTTTTTCTATTTATTTGTTTTCTCTAACTAATTTTTGCAGGGCATGTAGGTTCGGTCAGCTTCCTCGGAAGCCGAAGTAGTTGAAAGTGTAGAGACCGACCCCTTCGCTCACGGGTTGGTTGTAGAGGGTAGAGTTAGTTAGGGTTTTTCATTTTCTTGTAATATTTTTATAATATTAAAAAATAAGGGCACTTGCCTGTTTTTCTATTTTCTTAGAAGGGGCCCCGTCAGGGCATCCTGACTTGTACCTCTCCTTTCTTTTTCACAGGGTCTGCTTCACTGAGTGTCGTGTATCTGTGGGAGTAGGGCACCCACCGCGGTTTTTCTTGCATCGTCGGTTTTCCACGATTTTTCACGAGGCTAGGTGCTTGCTTATGTCTTTTCTAATTTTTGATTTTTTTCGTTATGCTTGCACCTTTGTAGTTAGTTCTAGGATTCGCGACCAAGGTCATGTTTTTTTAGGTTTAATAAAAAATAAAAAAAAATCGGTAGACATTTGCTTGAAAAAATCCAAAAAAAGAGAAACCTGAAAATAAAATCGGGACTGCTTTAAATATCTGACTTAAAAAAATGTAAAGGATCATCTGATTTGGGAGAGTAATCACCGCATATCAACTACAGGTGCATTTCTATATATTGTGAGTAAGGAACACTACTTAAGGCTAGAATCAAAGTCCGGGTCTCCTTAGGAATTCTACTTAGTCCATACACCTAATCGTTGTTCTTCAGTGGGTACTCTCAGGTAGCCGGCAACAGTCCGAATTTACTTAGCAAAGTGGAAGGTTTAGAGGACACCGTAGTAGCACGATCCTCAAGTAACACGGGTAGCTGGAAACGGTCCGTACTTACTCCCATACTGGTTGAGAATTAGCGGTTTTCTGTAAGGACTCAGGACAATGTTTCGAGGAAATATCGGGCACCTATCAACTCACGCTAATTTGTGAAAATACATGTATGCAAAAAAACCCTAAAACCGACAAGATAAATGACCGAACTCTTACGGTCATCATTGAGTTGTGTTGGTGAATTCAGGGTTTGCTTTGTGTTTGCTAGTGAGGCGTGAGTTACAGCATCTAATATTCCTTTCCTATTCTCTTGATTTGACATTGTGCTCTCCCAATTATCTTCTTGACATCGAAGATGACGACTCGACAGTTATTTCACTCAGACTCCGTGATCTCTCGATCATTTAATGTCCGTCGTATGTCTTCACAGGCTCAGGATGACCCTCTTCCCGAGTCGGTTCCATCTGATCTCGAGGAGAGTCAAACCCAGACTCCCTCACCTCCCAGCCCATCTTTTGAGGCAGACCCCCGCCTCAATTTTCATTGCTTTCCCCTTCCCACTTTTCACTGATTTCTTACGAGACTTTTTCATTCCTAGAAAATTCTAAGGATATGGCTCGCAGGAATGGACCAATCAAGGACAGAGCCGTGGAGAACTAACTAACTGGAGTGGCACACGTTGATGGAAGACTGGATCCAGCTGTAGATATCACAACCGAGATTCTCGATACTTTACAGCAGATGAATATCCAGATTTTAGATCAATTCAGAGTTCACAATGAGCTGCGAGCTAAAATTGTTGCACTCAGAGCAGGAGCTGGGAACCCATTGCCACCTGTCGGGGTTCCCATGACACTCAGAGATGAGTATGACCCTGGTGCCAAAACTTTATATCATTGGATTCGATTCCACCGAATCAGGGGCCATATGAGTTACGTCTGTCTTTCATCTCATTGCTTCTCAAGTTTTACGGGAATGTCGTAGAGGAGCTGTTCACCTTTTTGCAACAATTTGAGATGATATGTGGTATGACGAATTACCCTGGAGTTGCGCATGAGGTCATTCACCTCAAAGTCTTCCCCTTCAACTTAGCAGATAAGGCACTTTACAGGCTTAGTCATTTGGGGAGAGAGATTTCTACGTGAACTCACCTGATGTCCATGTTCCTGCGTAAATGTTTTCCTCTTGGATGAACAAACATGATGAGTCAGATCTCCAACTTTAGTCAGTTGCTAAACGAATCATTCCACAAGGCATGGGATCAATTCAAAGATCTTACTGAGAGATGTCCTCATCATGAGATTCCATTAAAGGTGCTTATTCAGAACTATTTTGGGGGACTCCAGCCGGATATACAGGGGCTTGTGAGTGTCGTATGTGGAGGTAGCTATTTGAATCGAGATGTTGAGCCTGTCTAGTCCATCTTCGAGGGGTTGCGAGAAAACTGGAGAGTCGTCGACTCTACTCGGGCATTCTAGAAGGCCCCTCGGCCACTGCATTACCGAGAACATCATAAGGTGGTGAACATTTCAGACTTTGATTCCAATACCAATATGGGATATATCAACGAGAAGTTAACGTTGGTAGATGTGATTCAGAAGCAAGTTCAGGAACTGCATTCGTTGCAAGAGTTGAAGAAACTCTCATCACTGCCTCAACAGCTGAGTGATCTAACGAAGAAGGTAATGAAACTACAGCTTCAGTATCAGCAAGCTCAAGATTCTTCGACCGCACAACCTGCTCGGAGATCTTTACCCACTCTGCCTACCTGACAGATCCATTTCATCCAGAGCAAGCTAGAGACTCTGTAGATTGATTGGCATGAGGACCAGTCTCATGCCAGTTCCAGCCAGATCATCTGCCCGTGAGACATTGATGTTGAGCGTCAAGCCACTCTTGAGATCAATGGAATATGGTACACTCTGATTCAGCCAGCTTAGTAGTTTTCTTCTTAGAGCGTACATCACCAGCAACAGCCACAGCACTATCCGTAGCATGGACCCCAACATTACCAGCACCGACAACATTACACGCAGAAGCAGTCTCACCAGAACGTCTATCAGAGACCACATTCTGTTCATCATCCTGCTTCACAACCGAACTATTATCAACAAAAGAAGCAGTCCCCATTCACACCACAACGATCTCCTTAGCAATACGCTCCACAGTAGTAGATACAGAGGCAGGAGAGAGTAGAGAGTCAGGGTTACTGCGTCTAAACAAAAATATCTTCGCAAGCCCTGGCTCTGAACCAAATCATGGATATGCTGAGAACGCTCCAGACCGCGCATAAGACTGAGATGGAGCGGGTTAATCATCGTTTGGATGAGTTAACCGCACCCATGACCACTCTTCCAACACAACCTCAGATGAACCCGAAAAACAAAAGGAGGCACCTAGATCAGGTAGAAGATACAACAAGTACGATCTCTTTTCTTGAATTTTTATCTAACTTCATTCATCTCAGGAGCGGTAGATCGCCACAAGCACCTGATCGGGAGGAGGAGATGGCACAGGAAGAGGAGCGAGAGCCAGACCATGATAAACAAGCTGAGGAGGAGAACCGCAATGATAGGGATCAACGACTCAATGATCAGGGAGAAAGGAGTGATGTTGAGACGGTCGATATGGACTTAGGCGAATCTGACGATGACACCACGCTAGGCCATGAAGACATGCCCGAAGCGGATGTGTCCTTTCCTGTTTTAGAGAGTTTTATAGATAATTTTGAAACTCTCGATGTACAAGCTGATCCCAATTGCAATAAAAAGGAAAATTTTGTTTGTGAAATTGTTCCTTTTTCTGATGCTTTGTATGGAAAAGGTACGAAAAAATCCAAAAAGATTGATGTTACTCCAGAGACTGAGAAATTACTGAAAGATCAGTTTTATACAAACAATGGAGGGATACACATTGAGATGGCGAGAGAATGTAGCAGTCCTAGATCAATTTTTCCATTCACTTCAGAGGACTCCAGTTTTGTAGAGAATTACCAGAACATAGATGAGACACAGTCTCTTGATCTTGAGAGAGTTTATATTTATACCCATGATATCCTACAGGAGTATAAGGTAAATCACATGGTTCCTAGTTCTGCAGATAATTGTTCATATACAGATACAGAGTTCAAATCAGATCTAGATTAATAGTTAGTAGCAGCAGACATCTCAGTGCCGCAGATTGAGAGTACACATATTCCAGCACAAGAGTCAGCTAATTTTATATCACGGATCATAAAGTCTATTTCGCATAGAGAGTCAGATGGTGTAATGGTTACACATAAAGATACCTTCTGTAGTCCGACTCCAGAGACGCATACATCAGAAAAGAGAGCTATGTTACATACAAAGTTCACTTACAAAGACGGCTCTACCTATTCAGCCAAGGATCGGTACGCACATAAGAAGCAGAAGATTTGATGCGACCCTGATTGAAGTGATCTACTTTGTACATGATGCATGACTACGTTTCCACTTCATCTCATCCTGTACAGAGACCTGTGAAGCCATTTGGTTTCCTGGAGTACACATTTGTATATTCTTCGTAGATCACAATCGTCCCCATTTTTTTGTCCATCTTCTTTGCTTAGGATATCAGATTCTAAGTATGGGGGGACCGATTGCCCGTTGATTCTCACTTTCGATTTTTGTTCTTTTTTACTTTTCTTTTGTATATCCTTTCTTTTACTCTAATCATTGGTCCCTAATTTTGGCCAAACTCTTTTCTATACTTAGGATGCCTTATCCTAAGTATAGGGTGGACCGAGTGATTTCGATGGTTTCATTGTTCTTTCTTCTTTTGTTCCTTCATTTTTATATTCTTTTCGTTAGTCACCTTGTTTCTTTTCCACTATACTTACAATAATCTGATCGTAAATATGGGGGGGTCGACTGACTTCTATTCTTTCGTTCCTTTTCACCCACTTTTACTTAGCACGAGTTATGTCCTACTTTTTCTCTTTTGATGCTATGAGGACATAGCACAAACGAAGTATGGGGGGTGCGTATATATTTTATATATACTTTTTTCCATAACTCGTACTTTTATGTATTTTCTATATCTATAAAATACATAAAAAGTGGGTGAGGGTAAGTTAAATCCACCTATTTAATTAAATTATTTATAAAATCATTGTAAAGAAGTAAAATATGTTTAAAATCCTTATTTAAAATCCTTAATTTAAAATGTGTATTTAAAATATGTATAACACTTATTTAAAATTCTATATATTAAAATATGTGTAAAATTCATTTAATCCTTGTAAAATTCCTTGTATATAAAATTTGTAAAATACATTAGTTATTTAATCCAAATAAAATATGAATAATTTATTTTGTAAAATGCTTGTACATAAACTTGTTTATAAAAATCACAAAATCTATAAAAAAAAGGTAAAGTCTAAAATCCTTAAAAATTTGAAAATCAGTAAAATTCAGAAAATACACTTCACAAAAACATGGTTGCATTTGCATTAGCGTTTTTCAGAATAATTTTGATTTCTAAACCTAAAGATTGGGAGAAGTCTGAATGATGGAGCTTGAATATGACTTTCAACTTTCATTGTAAGAAGCCAAGTTAGGAACTGGAATTTGGACTCTTCAGGTCTTTGACTTAAATCATTGGGTTCCATGAGACCATGTTTGGAAAGTCAACTCAAAAAGTGCCTAAGTAGAACACTTGGTGTCATCTGTTAACTCTTCATCAGTGAACCAATTTTGGACACATGCACTTAGCTCGACTTGCATGGGGTTGTGAAGGGCAATCCATCTTGGTAGTGCATTTTTATCCTTATCTTGCGGCATTTACATCTAAAGACGGGAAAGATTAGGGTTGTGATAGTCACTTTGGATGAGGGAAGGATCTACTTACACAATTTTTCCAAGACCTCAAAAAATGGACGGAATGAAAAGATTGATTAGTTTTTTGGATTTGAGACCGTGTGCCGAGAAAGGTCGTATACAACGCTTGCAGGACCCATTGTGGAGGGCACTGATCGGCATCAAAGATCGGACCTTGATCTCATTTCTGAATAATTAACAATTGGTTCTTCACAACTAATAACATCTATTCTTTAGGGCAATTTTGTTAATTGCACATTACCATGTAGATAGGTTTAAAAATTCTATTTTGCGTACCACACGGAGAGAGCTAGGAAGCACTGTAAGTCCTCTAACTTAGCATGAATCATTAGATTCAATGGTGAGAATTCACCCATAGAATCGACTTGCATGGTTTTTCGCTATCTCCCTCTAATTTTGAGCACCTATGACTTAAATGAAAATCTACACATATGATAGGCGCTTGTATGCAAACAGATCCAAAAAAAGTGAAAATCCAAAAATTAAAATAAGGGGACTACTAAATAAACTTTGACCTTAATTAAAATTTGTAATAGACATTCATTATCTTGGGTTCATAAATCCCTCATTGATTTTCATGTACATTAGGATGGGATAAAACCCCTCCCATGAGCGAGGACGAACCTGCTAAGGATTAGAGCCCGAAACATAGTCTGTAACTAGCTTGTGTATCACCTAGATTTCCTAAGTAATGGAGCTTCTATCGTATGTGACCGAGTAAGGTCCTGCCAACGATGGTATTCCTGCCTTGTGTGGAGCATCGACATGGTCTGAAGTACAAACTTAGGCCATGCCTTCACAGGGTTGTCTGTCTCATCGATTTGCATCCGAGTAGGTTCTTTCACGCTCAAAGGTGATTCCTTTGCAAGCGAGGACCGAAGTAGCAGTTTCGCCTATTGGCTTCCTCTCTCTATTTATTTGGTTGAGTATTGATCAAAGAAGGGTTACAAGGACCTCAAAAAGTGCAGACTGCATGTTACGAAGGAGGAGGACAAGTACGAGATAATTTTATGGTAGTAATGTCTCTCCTGTAGGGTTAGCGTGCTAAGGACTTGTTACAAGATATGCATGAAATAACAACTCTAAAAATGAAAAGATAATAAATATCCAAACCTTCATGGCTTCACATGGCATGAGTTGGTGAAACCAAATTTTGTATTGTCTTTGTATGGATCTAGATTAAGTTCAAAGATCAAGTCCCACGCAATTACGTAAATTTTGTCATATGTGTCTTCCTTTTGACCCCCACTCAGTTTTAGCATTTCTACTGTTTTACACTACATTTTATTCCTTGTTGACTGTTGTATCTTTCATCATGCATCGATTTCCTTTTTGCTTCACGATGGCGATCTGTGGATGGCTTAGTCGGGACTCCGCTGACATCCACATCGATTCCATAGACTCGACATCGTCAATATATTGAGGCGATTCCCGAGAATCCGATCCAGACTTTACAGGTTGATCTCCAGACTCCTCATATTCTTTATACCCACCCATTAAATCGAGATCACCATTGTTCCACCTTTGCCATTGTGAATGAGAGTCGATTACGGTCTACATCTTTTTCATTCACAACACTCTGGGATTGACCCTAATTCTATATTCATCGTGGCAGCTAAAATTCAATTGCAAGTGGTATGATTGGGAGTTTTTCACATTTCAGATAGAAGCCAGCCCCAATCCTGGATCCTAACATTGAATTCATCTCTTCGGACTCAGACCCTGAAATGGCTCCCCAAGGAAAGGGCAAGGGTCAGCAACCACCTTCCCAATCTGAGCAAGGATAGATGCTGGATCAGAATCAGATGAATGCTCAGCTATTGGCATCTATCCAGGCCATCCAACAACAGCTGACAGAATAGGCCCTAGCACAGACTGCATTCTAGGACATGCTGAATGATGTCATGAATAGACAATCACAAGGAGGAGACAAACTAGCAGGAGGAGGAGGTGGACCCCGTGAGGATCCCGATGAGGAAGAGCCAGAACAAGGGAGGCAGAAACCCACACTTAAGGAGACATATAATCCTGGAGACAGCCATATGACTGAGTGGATCTGCATCCCACCGGTGCATGCTCACTTCGAGCTCAAGCCTCAATTCTTGGCCCTTCTACCATCTTTCCATGGGAACACTAACAAAGAGCCTTACATTCACTTGCAACGATTTTCACGCATCTACCGTACTACCCACTACCCCAATGTTCCTTTAGACATAGTGAAGATGATGGCGTTGCCCTTCAGTCTACAAGACAAGGCCCTCTATTGAGTCAATCATTTGAGAGAGGTTGTAATGACATGGGAGGAATTGAAATCTACCTTTCTGTACAATTTTTATCCTCTCAATCGGATCAACCAGATGCGAGTCAGGATCAACAACTTCTCCCAAGGTGCACATGAGACCATCCATGAAGCTGGGGAGGGTTCACAGACTTGTAGGAGAAGTGCCCCCACCATGAGATACTTAGGACCAACTTGGTCCAACACTTCTTCGGGGGGCTGAATGTAGAGAGCCAAAGTCTCGTTAACGTAGCCTGTGGGGGATCAAACTTAAATAAGGATGAAGATGTTGTTTGGCAGATTTTAAAAAAAATGGCCGACGGAGAGGCCACCCACTATCCATCCTGTTTCAATCAGAAGCAACCACAGATCCGCCAGAAACAAGTACATATGGCAGCATCTCGTGAGGCGAAGAGAGATGAGAGCTCCAATCTCAGTATAATAAGGGGCCATCTCTCAAAGGTTGACATTATTGAGAAGCGGTCATAGGATCTTGAAAAGTTCTTTATGATTGAGAAGAGGACGCAACACTTATATAAGCTGGACTAGATCACCAAGCTGTTGGAGCTACTGGTGAGCACTGATGAATATGTAATTCATCACTTCAAAAGTCAAAAATAGAGTCTTGTTCCCGAATAAATAGATGCATGTTTCCCTTTATATTGCATAAATATCATTCATGCATACATTCATAATTCATATAGTTTAGCAGTTCATTTGCATTTTTATAAGAAGCCAAAAATTCCTTGTAAAATACCCATTCACTAAAATAACCTCTTCTCTATAATATGTACTCCTTAGATAATAATATAGGGAAGAAGGCCAGAAATTCCCCTTGCAATTTAGCCTCAGAACCCCTGTACACTAAAATGCACATATATCCCTCATACAATCTCCGAACTAGGTCTACTTACTCTTAGAATACTACACATTAAAAGACCTTTAAAATGAGACTAATTTCATTGAATTTGGAGTTTGTATGAGAAAGTTGGGTTTTTGGGCCACTTTGTATACTACATAGGTGTATATTTGTATCCTTGTATTTATGTATCATATTCGACCTCATCTCCGTCTTTGGTCAACATGAAACTTGTAGATCTCATCGAGATCTACAACTTTCATGTTTTGAGTTTTTCCAAATTCGGCCCCCTCTTCTCTCTACACGTGTATTTTCTTCCAGCCACTCACAGCAGGCCACGTGGCGCCCTCTGGTTGCGCCACGCGGCCCGCTCCCCCTTGCCTCATCCGCCTCATCTTCCAGCCGTTGGATCTCCTCCTGAGATCCAACGACTTTAGGCGTTCCACACACGCCCCTTTGCCTGGGCCATCAGATCATCTCCTGCCTTAATCTACGCCGCACATTAGCGCCCTCACCAGAGCCCTCCACGTGGCGGCGTATACACCGCTTGATCAAGCCCTTGATCTCTCCATCGCAGCCACTCTTCCGTTGGCGCCCCTCGTCCGTCCGATCATCTCCATCTCCTCATCCAAACCGCTCGCTTGCGCTTCGCCCAGCTCCCGCCACGTGGTGCGATCCCGGCCCATCATCTACACGCCTTGATCTAATCACACACGTCCCCTTCCGCTTCGATCACCACCGTTGGATCACAAGATCCAACGGTGGAGACTTTGTCTCCTACCTCCGGACCCCCTCTCTCCCACGATCTCGATCTTGCTCGAGACGTCGCCCCCTTTCTATTTTCATCTCCACCTCATCCACCCTCTCCGACCACCAACACCACCACGATGGAGACCACTCCTCCCTCACCCTCGCCAGCTCCCTCGCTTCCCACGACTCCCACCAGAGTCGCCCCACGTCGACCACAAACCTCACCTCGTCACCAGCCAACCCGTCACCTTCATCCTATATATAATCGCCCTCCGGCCACTGTCACCCACATCCGCCACTCCAGAGAGCTTCCCCGAGCTCCGAGCTTTCGATTGGTGACAGCAATTCGATGATTCCGTGAGCGACGAAGGGCTTCAGCTCCGGTGAGATCCACGGCCCAACGCCGTGCCGCAGCCACTCCTCCGAGCAGCTGCTGGAGCTCGGGACACCACCGGTCCCTCGAGCGAAGACCTGGACCCCAAGCAGGAGGTCCAATCCCCAGGTGAACCCCTCCATCCATCTCCGATCTTCGATTCCTTTTTCTTCGTTTTTCTCCGATTTTATTCGCTGCCACCAGTCATCCTCTCGCTTCCATTCCATCTCGCCGAGCTTCGCGTCGAAGCTCCCATCTTCGCGGTAGCTTTCACGACCTCCGACGATGCATGTCAACCTTCATCAGCTCTAGCTCCGCCACTTGGCCGGAGCACCATCGCCTACCCATCTCCATCACGCCTTAGGCCTCGCCGACTACCTCCACCTCTCCACAAACGCACGCACGAGCTCCGGCTCCATCTTTGACACTTGCAGGTGCCCCGCTTCTCATTGAACGGAAGCTCGCCGGAGTCATCTTCGAGCTTCGTCGCCAGCAACCTCTGACGGCCCTCTCTCACTCCTGAGGCCACCGGAGGCTTCGTCGACCATCCGCGCATCTTCCGAGATACCTCCGACTCGCCATCGACCTTCACTGACGATGGGAGGGAAGGGCGGAGCAAAGACAGCTACGTCGGAGCCCCGCCTTCTCCTCCGCAGGAGGCGGAGGGTCGTCGAGGAAGAAGCCCCAGTGGCCGTTCGATCATGTCAATCGAACGGTTCGCAGTCAGCCACGTCGCCCGCCCACCGGAGCTGCCAATGACCGTAGGATCTTCATTGATCTCACGCTCAAGAGAACGCCACGTCATCATCTTCAGCCTCCATCGACCACCGTTAGATCTATCCAGATCTGACGGCTTCTGATCTCGCCACGCATCATCACCGCCATCCTTTGGATCGATCTTGATCCAAAGGCCCGCAGCCAGCCACGTCGACGAAGACCGAGCCTTGCCCCCCAACCCTAGGCTCGGACGATCCGAGGCTACACCGAGCCTCACTCCAGACCTCCACCGTCGCCCGAGCCTAGCTCCGAGCCTCCGCAGTCGTCCGAGCCTGGGCCGCCCACGTGAGGAGCACGTGCGGCCTGGGAAAATTACACAGAGACCCCTGGAGCTTTCCATATTTACAAAAAGGTCCCTGTGAAGCAGACCCCACGTGAGGAGCACGTGCCCCGTGGAGAATTTGCATTCGAGTCCCCAGCATTATAGGTAATTGCATTTTAGTCCCTGTCCGCATATTTGCTTATTGTATTTCTATTTTCCTGTATTACATTTATACCCTTGTGTTTGCACGCATCCCTAGGTTGCATTTTACATCATTTTGCAAATCTAAAAATTGCATGTTGTTGAGAAATTTGTCCTCTGTCTATTGGTCCACGTGTCACATTTTTGTAATTTCAGTAGAGTTATTAATGAATTAATTGGTGCATTTTTGAGATATTTTGCCCAGTGACACCTTTTAATTTGTAGTTAATTCTCTGTGTTTCCAAAAATCATCAAAAATTCACAGTAGCTTAAGGACAGTATTCTTAGCATACCATAAAAATTTCATGTCATTTGCACACATATCGAGGCCTTAATAAATTGTTAAGTGATTTTCTTATTTTAATTTTAATTAATTCATTTCACAGTTAGATTAAGATCTGTTAATTTTCCTGGATCCCTTATCATTAGTGCTATCTAGGATAATTTTAGTTCTTGAAAAAATTGTGGCTTGCTATTTATTAAAAATTAAATATTGAAAATCACCCTGTCTGCATATTTAATTCCCAGAAAATCCATTTAGTGTCTGAAAAATACAAAAAAATTAGGGTAATTCATTTTCATCATCATTAATCATCTGGCCAATTTTTAGAATTTTTTGACTTCATTTGATATCTTAAGTGAATTAAACGTTAAATTGGCATGCATTTTTGCATAAGTCTGCATAGAAATTGAAAAAGACAAAAAAAATTACTCCCCGAAAATCACACACTTGGATAATTGCTTAAAATTTACCTAAGGAGACAGATGCCTCCCTGAGATCGACCTTGGACTCCACCAAGTAAAAAAATTCACCGCTTAACATTAAATCAAAGTGGTTTTTGACTAGCCTCTCGTATCCGACTGCAACGAACGATTAAAAGTAATTTGGAAATTAATTTGACCACATTAACATAGGGTGCGGGACGCTTATCAAAATGGCATCGTTGCCGGGGAGGCACGGATTAGGTTAAATTTTAGTGAATTTTTGAGTGTTTGATTTTCCTTCCCCGGGTAGTCTGACCCACGGTTTTCTTATAATTATTTTCTCTCCTTTATTTTTTGCATTATTTTATTTTTGTGTCACTCTCTGACCTCCATTTATTTTTGTGCGAGGACCGCGAGGAGTCGACGACGCTTCAAGGACTTAGCATTTTAATTTTTATTGAGTGGAAGAGAGTCTTTGTATTTTATTTTATTTTTTGCATTATTTCCAGCGGTTCCCGTTTGGGATCTTGCGTGTGTAAGTATAGTGGAACTGTGTCCCGTGTGCTGTGTGGGTGATTGTAATTTAGCTTGCACTAGCGGCTCCCCGAGCCAATCTAGGAATTGTTTGTGCCCGTAATTATTAGGACCACACAATACACTTAAAAGACGCACCTAGACCGCAGTACTTAGTCAAAATTAAACTGTTCTTCACGCTAATAGAACTGCCTGTCTAGGAGCGGCTTTCATCGCTTGCATTTGCATGTAGAGTAAAAAGCTTTCAATTCTGTATTGCATCCTGAATAAAAAGCGAAGGGATCACTGTAAGTATTCTTCACTCGGCATAAGCATCATCGATCTTCGTGCATAGGCTTTTCTCGATTTCCACCTCTGATTTTCTCATTTAAATTAAACAGGAAATTGGGACTGTCCGATAGGCGTGCTTTGTGGTGGACTTAATAAGTGATAACCTAACTTTAAAATCGGGACTGCTAAACAGTATTGACCAAAAAAAAGAGGAATAAAATTTGAAAATTGTTTGCGGGAGATTAATCCCCGACCTTGTATTCAGGCTGAGTGAGGGTACTTGAGTGTGTGTGAACACATTAAGGTAGAGCCCAAATCCCCGTCTTTCATATCACGTTCTAACTGATCCTAGCAAATATCACAAGCAGAATAATTTCAAATTCTTTGACTAGTACCAAGTAGCCTCCGCCTGTCTCAGGTAGATAGGGGCGAAATTGCGGTACTCTGCGACAAGCTGCCAGTAACCCCCCAGGGTGAAGTTCCGGCCTTGTCAGCCTCCGCCTGCTTGCAGGTAGATAGGGGTGTGGTCACTGAATCCATCGGCTTGGGATAGGAGCGAAGAAAGGAAGGAGCGGCGGTATCTTAGGCGACAGGATAAACAGGGAAGACGCATCCGGCTCTGAGCCGACTTCCCTATAGGCCGCGTAATCCTTGCTATTTTTGCTTGAAAATCACACTTATAAACGACAAGATTAATTGGACTCGATTTCGAGTCCTTCACCGTGTTGAGTGTGAACTCGAGGTTTGCTCTTGCGTTTGTCATTGTGTCTGTCGTGTGTGTTATCCTGTGTAATTGCACATTTTCTACCTCAATCTTCTTGCATTCATCATTTCCTCCTCAAGATGTCGGGATATTGGTCCCCATACCCCGTGACCTCTGGTCACTCCTCCTCGACCATATACCGTTCATCATCGCTTTCTCCTCCGCCATCCACGGGAGACCCTTACCCGTGGTCGGCTCCTCCTCAACCCGATCATGAAGTCAGAACTCCGACTGACTTCTCCGCTTCTTCGCATTTCTCACCTACTCCATATTCTGACATTCCGGATCCACTTCCATATTGGGCTGACTGTCCTTATTCTCGAGAGCTTGCAGGAATCAAAGAATCAAATGAAGAGCAAGCCACTGCTGAGATAGATGATTGGCAAGATTATATGCCCCCACATACTTCATTCTCACCTCAAGTAGGGACCAGACAAGAATTCACATATATACATCCTGACTTGACATTAGGGCATAACATGGTCGATTGAACAACCCGAATGGAGAGGCCTGCACATCATGATTTTCCTGACTTGATTGACTTTAGTGATCAAGCCTCTATTAACCAGCCTTCATTCAAAGAGCCTATATATTTACAAGATTGGACTCATGAGCTAGACTTATCAGTCCCCGTTTCATCATATGAGGCTCCGACCAATATTTGCCAGTTAGATAGTCCATACTCGACCCAGCATTACATGCCAGAGTCTAGGTATGTTGAGTATGAGACCTCAACATCTCAGCAGTCTTCTCCAATTGAGCAGAACTCTCCCATGATTTGTCATGAGAACATTTTGGAGGATGACATTTCCAGACTTATTGAGAAAAATGAATCATTTGGTAATGAGTTGAGAGATGTCATGGACATATTGCACTCAATTTCTTCTAGCTTGGGAATGATAGTGGAAAAGGAAGTAAGCAGATCTGATGCTGAAAACCAAGCAAGTATTAGGGAACCCACACCTTTTGTACAGCTGGAGTCCATTCTACCTTCCTCTTCTACTAACTACTCACCCTCCAATCCAGAGTCTGATCATGCATCCATCAAAAATACCAAAAAAATTGAAAAACCAAAAACTAACATAAAAATTGAAAATGAAAATGATTTAAAAAAGTTGGATCCTACCTTAAGGGAAGCACTCGATGAAGAATTGATTTTCAAACTTCCCTTAATAAAGGCCATAGATCACTTCCCCGACCTCAAACGATTTGTGAGAAGTAAATTGATGCCCAAGAGGTCGGGCAATAAGAGGACAAGGACTGAAAGACACATAGTGTCTATGACCACCTCCTTGGTGATGGGGAGAAAGACCAAAAGCCGCAGAGTGAAGCGGTTGCCCCGAGTTGAATGTGAAATCAAAGACACCATCTTTGCCCATGCAAGAATCGATGATGACTCACCGATAAATATCCTCCCGACCTCTGTGTTTGACAAGCTCAAACTTAGGCCACTTAGGAAGTCGAGAGAGATCGTTCAATTGGCTGATCGATCTATCAAACGGTCTAGAGGAAATATTTCAGTCATCATTACTTTCCAAGGTGCTCTACTCCAGGTGGACTTCACAGTCATTGACATCGAGCACCGAGGAGAGTTTACCCAGTCTCCGATTATTCTCGGGAAGCCGTTCTTAGCCTTGGCTAAGGCGACTATAGATTACGAGACTCGGGAGATCTATTTTTCAGCATTGGGAGTGCTTCGACCTCACCCATTCTTTGATACACTTTACTCCAAGGTGACCCGCACATCCGTTGACAGTCATGACCATCGAGAGGTAGATGAGTCCCACCTCTCTGCTACACCCGAGAGACCGACTGTTCGGACGACCGTTGGTTCAGAGACTCCCCACACCTCCTCAACTGCTTGCACCACCACCGTGACAGCTTCTAAGGAGGACTCACGACCAGAAGCTGACATTGAGTCGGACACGACCTTTATGGATTGCCTTGATCATTTTGATGATCCGACATAAGAGCCCAATAATGCCAAGCCGACTGAGACCACTAGAACCTTCCCGAGACATGTGCTGACCCTTCAGGAATATTACAATCTTTATGGTGACTCGTCTGATGAGGAACCCATAGTCAGCACCACACCACGACCCGGACCTTCTAAGAAAACAACCCAGACAAAATTGACTCCACTTAAAAACACGGTTGCTCCCTCTTCTAGTCGGCTATCTAGTGAGAGGAAGTCGAGAATTGATTCCTCGAGGTGTTCTCCCGAACCTCTCAAGGCGCGTCGCTCTCCACTCCCTTTCAATGATTCAGGTTCTAGAAAACCGACTAAGAAAATTTCCTTCAACACACCGGAGAAGGAATTTTCGGAAGAGTCCTCATCTGGTCCAGATAAGGTGATTTATATGAGTGAGCTCAGTTCGGCTGTTCTTAAGCCTTATCTAAGCAAGCAGCCATGTGTCGACCCACGTTGGACGATCCCTACACCTCACTATTATTCATCTGAGGACGATTCCGACAGCGACACATATGTATAATATCCACCTCCTCGCGTCCGCAAGAAGGTTCGTCACAAACCTTCTTAATCCTTGTATATTCTCACTCTTTCTTGTACATACATTCTCTCCCTCCCTCCCCAGTGATTCGAATCACTCGCCCCGCTTCCATATCATCTCATGACTATACTTAGGATAACCAGATCCTAAGTATAGGGGGAGAGTGACCCGCATCTATTCATTGTACGTCCTCCAGATCACGTCGGTTCTCACACTCATTCCTATCTATACTTAGGCTTACCAGAGCCTAAGTATAGGGGGGGACTGATGCCCGTTGTGTATATACTCCTCAATTTCCCCTCTTTTCCTCATCCGCCCCATTTCTGATCTTCTTCTACACTTAGGCTGCCACAGCCTAAGTATAGGGGGGCGAGACGACTTCTATACTTTTTGTTCCTTTAGCTCTCCTACCCTTAGCACGAGCTATGTCTTTTTCCTCGCTCTTCGTGCTCTGAGGACATAGCACACGCTAAGTATAGGGGGCGTGTATATATTACATATATACTTTACCCATAGCTCGTACTTTCGCGTATTTTCGCATATTTTTGTATATATTTTACAATAATTACGGGTGGGTAAAAATCGAAAAAAAAACAAATAAAAAAATGATGAATGAAGAATAATAAAAATAAAAATAGGCTTCTTATTTACTCTTGCATATCATCTCTGCATATAAAAAGAAAATAAAAAGAGTCTTGCATTTTCATAGCATGACATCTCATCTCATCTGCATGCTGCATACTTGGCATATGCAAAGTGAAAAGCTAGTGGGTTCTGGACTAGGTTATGAGCAGATATTTGAGGATGGACTTGATTTGACCTTAATTCACCTAATTTCAGAGGAACCTTATAGGAACTGGAGTTAAGATTTCTCAGGTCAAGTGACTTAATTCTTTGAGTCCGCATGTCTATGTTCACATGTCATCTTGATTAGTCTAAGTAGAATATCTCGGGCATACGCAGGATTCTTTTAGATAATGACCTAACTTGGACAAGCACTATGCACGTAGCTCTTCATTGATGAGGTGGTGAGGAGGTAGAATCCTTTAGCTTGGAGTAGCACACGGGTGGAAACATCCGTCCTCCTCTAGGGAGGGTAGTGCATCTCAACCTAGTCTAGTGGTGTTGACATCTAAGGACAGGATGTTGTGGGTTGCAATAATGCTTCAAAAGAGGGATAGTCTACTGGCTCAAGAGGAAAAACTTCTGATGTACATGCTGCACTTTGTTGGAAAAAAAATGCAAAAACTCCAAAAAAATCAGACAGGTCCAAGAGAAAATAAAATACCTATTGGAGTCTGTATACTAGTAAAGAAATGCAGCTGATTGACTTGGCTACACTGGTCAGGCATCCCGGGATAGGTAGCTACACTGGCTACCGTCCATTCTCTTCTCTACCCCCTCCTCTTGAGTTGGTCGCACTTGAACTTAGAAGGGAATACCCCGCTCCTCGAGGAAAGAGTTACTGGACCGGGTTATTGAGTTACCTTGTTAGAGGAGGCTGGTTCCGAGTCATTTCTGATGTGGAGAGTTACATATCACTTACATAGTACAAGTAAGAATCATAGTCATCAGAAATTTGCGTCTGAGGATTTGTTCTGACCTGACTATTGAGGAGTCTTGAATAGAAGACTTGTGGAACTTGAAGTCTGTTAGGTCTTAAGTTCAGGTCTAGATAAGGTTCCGCCACACAATTAATCCAAAGGTTGAGTCAGGCTCCATTTTTAACTTTTGTTCATGACCTTGGTATGGAACCCAAAATCATTTCACTCTTGCATTTCATTGTAGTTGCTCGGGGACGAGCAAGGTTTAAGTATAGGGGGTTGATGAATCTGTAATTCATCACTTCAAAAGCCAAAAATAGAGTCCTGTTCCCGAGTAAATAGATGCATGTTTCCCTTTATATTGCATAAATATCATTCATGCATACATTCATAATTCATATAGTTTAGCAGTTCATTTGCATTTTTATAAGAAGCCAAAAATTCCTTGTAAAATACCCATTCACTAAAATAACCTCTTCTCTATAATATGTACTCCTTAGATAATAATATAGGGAAGAAGGCCAGAAATTCCCCTTGCAATTTAGCCTCAGAACCCCTTGTACACTAAAATGCACATAAATCCCTCATACAATCTCCGAACTGGGTCTACTTACTCTTAGAATACTACACATTAAAAGACCTTTAAAATGAGACTAATTTCATTGAATTTGGAGTTTGTATGAGAAAGTTGGGTTTTTGGGCCACTTTGTATACTACATAGGTGTATATTTGTATCCTTGTATTTATGTATCATATTTGACCTCATCTCCGTCTTTGGTCAACATGAAACTTGTAGATCTCATCGAGATCTACAACTTTCATGTTTTGAGTTTTTTCAAATTCGGCCCCCTCTTCTCTCTACACGTGTATTTTCTTCCAGCCACTCACAGTAGGCCACGTGGCGCCCTATGGTTGCGCCACGCGGCCCGCTCCCCCTTGCCTCATCCGCCTCATCTTCCAGCCGTTGGATCTCCTCCTAAGATCCAACGACTCCAGGTGTTCCACACACGCCCCTTTGCCTGGGCCATCAGATCATCTCCTGCCTTAATCTACGCCGCACATTAGCGCCCTCACCAGAGCCCTCCACGTGGCGGCGTGTAAACCGCTTGATCAAGCCCTTGATCTCTCCATCGCAGCCGCTCTTCCGTTGGCGCCCCTCGTCCGTCCGATCATCTCCATCTCCTCATCCAAACCGCTCGCTCGCGCTTCGCCCAGCTCCCGCCACGTGGTGCGATCCCGGCCCATCATCTACGCGCCTTGATCTAATCACACACGTCCCCTTCCGCTTCGATCACCACCGTTGGATCACAAGATCCAACGGTGGAGACTTCGTCTCCTACCTCCGGAACCACTCTCTCCCACGATCTCGATCTTGCGCGAGACGTCGCCCCCTTTCTATTTTCGTCTCCACCTCATCCACCCTCTCCGACCACCAACACCACCACGATGGAGACCACTCCTCCCTCACCCTCGCCAGCTCCCTCGCTTCCCACGACTCCCACCAGAGTCGCCCCACGTCGACCACAAACCTCACCTCGTCACCAGCCAACCCGTCACCTTCATCCTATAAATCATCGCCCTCCGGCCACTGTCACCCGCATCCGCCACTCCAGAGAGCTTCCCCGAGCTCCGAGCTTTCGATTGGTGACAGCAATTCGATGATTCCGTGAGCGACGAAGGGCTTCAGCTCCGGCGAGATCCACGGCCCACCGCCGTGCCGCAGCCACTCCTCCGAGCAGCTGCTGGAGCTCGGGACACCACCGGTCCCTCGAGCGAAGACCTGGACCCCAAGCAGGAGGTCCAATCCCCAGGTGAACCCCTCCATCCATCTCCGATCTTCGATTCCTTTTTCTTCGTTTTTCTCCGATTTTATTCGCTGCCACCGGTCATCCTCTCGCTTCCATTCCATCTCGCCGAGCTTCGCGTCGAAGCTCCCATCTTCGCGGTAGCTTTCACGACCTCCGATGATGCACGTCAACCTTCATCAGCTCCAGCTCCGCCACTTGGCTGGAGCACCATCGCCTACCCATCTCCATCACGCCTTAGGCCTCGCCGACTACCTCCACCTCTCCACAAACGCACGCATGAGCTCCGGCTCCATCTTTGACACTTACAGGTGCCCCGCTTCTCATTGAACGGAAGCTCGTCGGAGTCATCTTCGAGCTTCGTCGCCAGCAACCTCCGACGGCCCTCTCTCACTCCTGAGGCCACCGGAGGCTTCGTCGACCATCCGCGCATCTTCCGAGATACCTCCGACTCGCCATCGACCTTCACTGACAACGGGAGGGAAGGGCAGAGCAAAGACAGCTACGTCGGAGCCCCGCCTTCTCCTCCGTAGGAGGCCGAGGGCCGTCGAGGAAGAAGCCCCAGTGGCCGTTCGATCATCTCAATCGAACGGTTCGCAGTCAGCCACGTCGCCCGCCCACCGGAGCTGCCAATGACCGTAGGATCTTCATTGATCTCACGCTCAGGAGAACGCCACGTCATCATCTTCAGCCTCCATCGACCACCGTTAGATCTATCCAGATCTGACGGCTTCTGATCTCGCCACGCATCATTACCGCCATCCTTTGGATCGATCTTGATCCAAAGGCCCGCAGCCAGCCACGTCGACGAAGACCGAGCCTTGCCCCCCAACCCTAGGCCCGGACGATCCGAGGCTACACCGAGCCTCACTCCAGACCTCCACCGTCGCCCGAGCCTAGCTCCGAGCCTCCGCAGCCGTCCGAGCCTGGGCCGCCCACGTGAGGAGCACGTGCTGCCTGGGAAAATTACACAGAGACCCCTGGAGCTTTCCATATTTGCAAAAAGGTCCCTGTGAAGCAGACCCCACGTGAGGAGCACGTGCCCTGTGGAGAATTTGCATTCGAGTCCCCAGCATTATAGGTAATTGCATTTTAGTCCCTGTCAGCATATTTGCTTATTGTATTTCTATTTTCCTGTATTGCATTTATACCCTTGTGTTTGCACGCATCCCTAGGTTGCATTTTACATCATTTTGCAAATCTAAAAATTGCATGTTGTTGAGAAATTTGTCCTCTGTCTATTGGTCCACGTGTCACATTTTTGTAATTTCAGTAGAGTTATTAATGAATTAATTGGTGCATTTTTGAGATATTTTGCCCAGTGACACCTTTTAATTTGTAGTTAATTCTCTGTGTTTCCAAAAATCATCAAAAATTCACAGTAGCTTAAGGACAAGATTCTTAGCATACCATAAAAATTTCATGTCATTTGCACACATATCGAGGCCTTAATAAATTGTTAAGTGATTTTCTTATTTTAATTTTAATTAATTCATTTCACAGTGAAATTAAGATCTGTTAATTTTCCTGGGTCCCTTATCATTAGTGCTATTTAGGATAATTTTAGTTCTTGAAAAAATTGTGGCTTGCTATTTATTAAAAATTAAATATTGAAAATCACCCTGTTTGCATATTTAACTCCCAGAAAATCCATTTAGTGTCTGAAAAATCCAAAAAAATTAGGTAACTCATTTTCATCATCACTAATCATCTGGCCAATTTTTAGAATTTTTGGACTTCATTTGATATCTTAATTGAATTAAACGTTAAATTGGCCTGCATTTTTGCATAAGTCTGCATAGAAATTGAAAAAGACAAAAAAATTTACTCCCCGAAAATCACACACTTGGATAATTGCTTAAAATTTACCTAAGGAGACAGATGCCTCCCTGAGATCGACCTTGGACTCCACCAAGTAAAAAAAATCACCACTTAACATTAAATCAAAGTGGTTTTTGACTAGCCTCTCGTATCCGACTGCAACGAACGATTAAAAGTAATTTGGACATTAATTTGACCGAATTAACATAGGGTGCGGGACGCTTATCAAGCACCATCAGTTCAGTCCAGCCGACGACAGCATCTACAGAGACTCCAGTTGAGAAGAAGGATGAGTCATCACCACCACAACAACCACAACCAAGCCAGCAGTTAGAGGTAGTCCAACACGTGTACTACGTGCAGGCACCCGATCAAGGTCCGTCGCAATAGCAGATGGTTGTCTACGAACCAGATTTCCTTCCATCTTCTGATCCAGCCTTTCCACCACTACCCTTGATTCATGAAGTCAATGGTGTATGGAGCAATGATGCACAGCTAGCCTGTCCTACTGGAATCCCCCAGGGCCAGTAATGAATCTCCATTTCATCACCTTTATTATATCATTTTGGCCTTAAAAACCCTAGCTAATGCATGTAAATAGCATTAATTTGTACATAATAGCATTAATCATTTATTACATTTATTTTGTAAATAGTATTGATTTTAATGCCAAAATTATAGAATAAATAGAAGAAAATAAAAAAAATAAAATATAAAGGATATTTTATGACCCTAAACCCCGAGACAAAGTCAAGAATTGAATTCGTCGACAAGGAATAGAGTAGGGGGAGATAAGGGCCAAAAATATAAAAAAAACCTAATTCATTTATTCATTCAATAATTCATTTTTAACATCCATTTTATTTTGTATTATTTATTCATCAAAAAAAGAAACTTCGTCATGAAAGTTATAGATAATAATGGAAATAAAAATACAAAATTGAGTCTGTATAAAAATAATACACAGTGTACTTTTTATACACAAAATAAAAAGCCAAAATCCCAACTTCACAGACCCATATCTTCCAAATATAAATTCAAAGTTATCAAAATTACCTCTAATTATATATAACTTTGAATAAGCTATTTAATGAAGGTGGTTTCATATTTTTTGGAGTTAAGGTGTGAAAGTTAGGTTTTGGACCCTCATTGTATAGTATACCCGAATAAAATATTCACTTTATTCATTCTTTATTTATTTCTATAATTTTATATTTTTATAATTTTGTAAATATTATTTATAACATATGTACATATTAAAACCAAAATAAAATCACAAATAAACATTAAAATAAAATAATATACAAAAAGACATAGGTAAAAATACAATACATATACCTACATATTACATACCCTTATTTATTTAAGTATACAAATAACATCATAAAAAATAATAAAAATATATTTATAAATCTAAAATAAGTTATAGATATATAAAACAAGATAATATAATAATAAAATACAAAATAAAAATAAAAATAAAAATAAAATAAGCCAAAATATAGATGAATATACATATAAATATACCCCTAAAAATGAACTACTAATAAATAACCTCAAAAAATAAACAAAAATCATAATAAAATACAAAATAAATAATAAACATTTCTTATTTTATAATAAAAATTTAATAAAATCAAATACTATTTTTAATTATTTATTTACGAATAAACTAGCAGTTTTGTCTTCTAGTAGGCTTGCGTGGACCAATCAGAGCCGTCCAACCATAAACCCCTAGTCAACTCGCCCTCTGGTCGCTCTGACTCGTTAGAGCTGCCTCTTCCCCATTTTCTTCCCTTTTCCTCGCTCGACGCATCGATCCATCACGTTTGCTTTCTTCAGGAAAATTCATCATTGATCCTCCTGGATCCACGCCAGCCTTCCAGATCGTTTGTACATAATCTCGATTCTCCCCATTCCAACCATCAATAAGGGTGCCCGTGCTTGTTTACTAAAAACCCCCTCCGACCCTCCATCTAGTTTTTGGTCACTGTTCTGAGTCTTAGAGCTCGATTTCTTGAGCAAGGAAGCTTCCTCGTGATAAGAGGAGCGTCTTTAGAGCCGGATCTACTCCAGGAGGAGGAAGGTGCACCCAGGAGGCCATCACCGGCCACCTCTGCTCCCTTCCCTCATCGGCAGGTAAGAGCTGCATCTTTTCCCATTTTAAGTATCTTTTAGTTTATGCATTTTAATGCCTCTATTAGATTAGCTTTTAGCTTAGCATCTTAGCCCGATCTTCTCAATTCGTAGTTTGTCGGAGCTCTACACCAACGAATGTGTCCATCGTGCCTCGCCCGGTCTCCTCTACGCCTTCCACCATCATTTCATCCCTCGGCGTCTGCTGATCACTCCACGCATCTCTGCTCATCTCAATCTCGCTTGGATCGAGAATTCGCTCCCTCCTCCTCCGCTGCTCGTTAGAGGGAGCCCATCTCGACCATCTTTAAAGTCAAAAATAACCCAAATTAGGGATTAAATAAATAGGCAAAATTGAAATGAAGATTAAAAATAGCAAACAATATCCATAAACATAAGAAAAAACACTTACAAATCACAAAAATAGTGAATAATTATTTAAAACCCAAAAACAATTTATTTTGCACTTTTTATTTATTTTTATTAATATTTATATTACTCTATATTGTATATATAGCCTTATATACAATATACCTTATTTAAAAAGAAAAGGAAATTAAAAATTAGAAATTATAAAAAGGAAATTAAAAATATAAAATTTAAAATAATTAACAATATATAAATTAAAATTCTAAAAAACTGTAAAATTAAAAACCCAAAAAATACACATGGACAACAAGAAACACACATTTTTGCATTTATTTGCACCATTCTCCCCTTTGCCCCATGTGTTCGACCTCTACACAATACTTACACCTATAAACACTTTTACTGTAGAGTTATAATACATTTTAAGTCTACTATTTATTTTGCATTGTTTTATATTTATTTGTGGGTTAATTGTTGAATTTAACGAGATTCTTAAGCGGTCATCGCATCAACTGTTGATCCGCCTTGTGGATTAACATGACCCCCTAGTTACTCGTTATTTCAGCAGCATCCAAAGTCCTCCTATCTTAATGAATGGAAAAAGGCAAATCATCCCTCCTCTATCCTAAAACAACCCCTACGACAAAATCTGAGGCATACACCATGATCTCAAATGGGAGAGACCAATCGGGTGGCTGAAGGACAGGAGGCTGGACAACCAAGTTCTTAAGAGTCTCAAATGATGAAAGACACTTATCACCCACAAGGAACTAGGTGTTTTCGTGAGAAGATCAGTAAGAAGTCAAAAAATCGACTGAAATTTTGAATGAATCGTTCGTAGAAACTGACATGCCCTAAAAAAGACCGCATCTGCTTCAAATTGGATGGCAGATTGATCTTCTTGATGATATCCACCTTGGTCGGATCAACCTCCATGCCCTTGTTGGAGATTATATGACCAAGGACCATCCCTTGAGTCATCATGAAATGACTCTTCTCCGAAAATAAGACAAGATTGACTTCCACACAAAACTGAAGCACACAATCTAGGCTAGAAAGGCAAGCATCAAAATCAACGCCATAGACTGAGAAGTCATCCATGAAGACCTCAAAAAATTCACCCACTATGTCCGAGAAGATGGAAAGCATGCATCTCTGGAATGTAGCTAGGGCAGTACATAAATCGAAGGGCATCCGTCTAAAAGCATACATTCCGAAGGGACATGTGAATGTCATTTTATCTTGGTCTTCAGGCACACTAGCCACCTGATTATATCCCGAGTATCCGCCAAGCAAGCAGTAGTGACTCTTCCTACTAATCTCCCAATAATCTGATCAATGAATGGTAATGGGAAGTGATCCTTCTTGGTCGAATGATTCAATCATCTGTAGTTCACGCAGACTCTCCAAGAAGTGGGTGCACGGGTAGCAATCTCCTCTCCGTCCTCATTGATAACTATATTGATACCCGTCTTTGGGTACCACATGAAGCGTACTGACCCATTTATAGTCAGATATGGGATAGATAAAAGCAGCACTCCACCACTTGGAAACTTCCTTCATAACCACCTTTCGAAGGTTCGGGTTCATCCTGCACTGAAACTCATGAGATGGTTTGGCATCATCCTCTAGAAAGATATAGTGGGGAACGCAAGGCCAGACTAATCCCATGGAGATCTGCTACTAACCATCCGATCGTCTTGCGATTTCTTTCAAGAACTGCCATCATGAGAGATTCTTGGTCATCGGTCAAATCAACAGAGACTATGACTGGAAACATTTTAGGCTCACTAGCAACAATCAGTAGGTCATAATCTGCGGTAATATCTTCAGCTCCGAGTGGGTGGGAGTGCACAAATCTAGCTTCCTAAGAGTTTGAGTGAAAGCAACTAGATCTGAATGTGAGAACTCTCTCCATCCCTCTGAAACTGATGGATACTGTCCAACTGATAAGTGACATGACTGTACTGGCTCGGTCCCCATACTGGTTGTTGGCTCTACAGAAATCAAACATGGAATGCACTCATAAAACTCATGCCAATCAATATCCATGTCTGAATTGGAAGGATATGAATCTGAATGACAAGAAATAAAATCAACCTCGCTATCAGACTCTGCACTCCAGCCTCAAAAATATAATGCTCCACAAGTGGAACTCTCGTCAACTGGCAATTGTGAATCTAAAGACTTTGAAGGTGTGACAAAAGCTCGTGAAATTGGATATGCCCAAACTGCCTCATCATCTGTAATCACAACACGACACTCATGATGGATGTCTCACTCTACATGTGGTGTTTGCTCTGATCCCTGCTCTGAGCTAGCTAAATCTCTGGAAATCAAATACTCAATTATATCTATTTGTATACTCTTGCATTCGACATGAAAGTACACCTTCCCGCTATCATGATCCAACATAGCCTTTGCTGTCGCCAGAAAGGTTGGCTAATATAATCGAGGTATTAATTACACACTCAGGGACCTCCATGTACAACACAATGAAGTCCATTGGGAATTGAAAATCTTGAATGGTGACAACAACATCCTTGAGCAACCCCTTCGACCTCTTGACCGATCTATTTGCAAACTGAAGTACTGTCCTGCTCAGTCTAAGAGGGCTGAACTCGAAACAGTCAAGTAAGGCTGCCAAAAGTAGGTTGATCGAAGAATTGTTGTCTAATAGAGTATGATCAAACTGTTGCTCCTGAATCTAATATTTGACATACATAGCTCATGAATTTGGTCTCTTGGCTGGTAGACAGTTCTGAATAGCATAACAAGTAGCATGGGTAAGCACCTGGATATCAGAATAATGGTTATGCCTCTTCTTCCTATGGACTGTGGTATTCTCTCTAAGGCTCTTTTTGGAAGAGAGGGATGTGCTCCAAGGCCTCTACAAGAGTCAGTTGTATCTGGAATCTATCATTCATCTGCTCGCTAAACTCTAAAAGATGTTTTTTGGGATTTTCTTTTATATTTCCTTTACCGAACAGAGTGCTTGAGGGAAAGGAACAAATGGACTCTCCTCAGATAGTCTGCAGCAACAATAGTTCTCTCTATATGTGAATGGCTGGCATCAATCAAATCATCATCAGCAGTAGCACAAGATGAACAAGTAGAAGAAGAAGAAACCTTTCTTTTATTTCTATTTTTGGATTTTTCTGTTTTGTACATTTTTTCTATTTTTCTATAAACTTCACTGAACACAAGTAAGGGAATATCAACAACACTATCTGTACAACTAATCTTGGTGGCATCAGCACCACCGTTAGAAGTATGTGTCATGACATCATCACGGCTCTCTGTATCAACAAGTATGATGGCATTAGCACCACCGTATTGAAAAACGAGAAAGCGAGAGCCGCTAAATAGTGGTCTGACAAATCAGACTCACTTTCGCTGATGCGACTACTTAAGCCTTCCCGTTCGTCAACAATTAACCCACACAATCAATCAGGCAATCAATAGCAAGGATTAAAATTTATTATACCCTACTAAAAATGTACAATGACAAGCAAGTAGGGGTCGAACACAGGAAACAAAGGTGCAGAGTATCGACAACAGTCAAAACCTAGGTCTAATAAACTACTTAGCCAATCTAATTTTTTTGTGGGTTTTTAATTTTATATTATATATATATATATATATATATATATTTTTATATTTTTTTATTTTGTATTTTGATTTTTAATTTTCTGATTTTTTTTATTTTATATTTTATATATTTTTTTGTTCTTTTTTCAATATTGGAATATGTAAGCAATATAATAAAAGAGAAGATAGAATATTTACAAAAATATGCAAAAATAATCAAAAATTCAGAAATAAAATCTTTTTGGTCTTTTTATAATTTTTTACTATTTTTATGATTTTTGGGTATTTTTCAGAATGTTTTTGGTATTTTTAAATAGCAAAATAAAGGAAACCAGGGGATTAGCTACTGGCTGAGGGTAAAATGGGAATTAAAAATATCAAACAGCCACCAAAATTTTACAAACTAATTTTAAAATAAAGATAATAAACTGTAGAGCCTACAGAACTTGAGTTTCCATTTTTCTGAGTTTTCTATGATTTTATATATTTTTTTGAAGTTTTTGTGTATGTTCGAATTTTTAAGGTTTTTCTTTTGAGATTTTTAGTGATTTTTGGACTGATACTAAAATAGATTAAAATACACTATAGGTAATTTTTTTGGAATTTTTAGAGGTATTTTAACATTTTTTTGGTATTTTCAAAGCTAGACAGTACTGAAATAGCATGTTTTTGATTTTTAATAAATATAAAAATGCAACAAAAATAAAAACTAAAAATATGGCGTAGAAGTACAAGCACACAGGAGATTAACGTATTTTTGTGGAATTTTTGACACTTAAATGATGCGTGAAATAAATAGTCCTAATATACAAAAATCCTAAGCCTGACAGGGGTATAAATACAATTCAAGAAACCTCCAGGGGCTTAAGTGCAAATTTCACCAAAATACACGCGTGAAGCACGTGATCTGTCGTTCACATGGCATTTTTGCAAATAATAAAAACCGGTGGGGTAAACATGCAATTATCCCAAAAACATATTTAATTAACTATGCACAAGGGTATAACTGCAAATAGATGAAAGTTTAGGTTCAAAAATGCAAAATAACCAAACGGCACGAGCCCCAGTCACGTGAGGTGACTTGGCCGAGGACTGAAGTGCAAATATAAAAAGTTACTGGGCCTACATGCAAATATTACAAAAACTTTTAAACTGGAAACTAAAGTTTTAGGACTAAACGTTAAATACAAAAATGCTTGGGTTTAAAATGCATAATACCCAAGCTGCGGATCGTGCGGCCGAGGAAGGTTCACTTGGACACATGTCAGCTCAGGAACGCGCGATGACGCTTCGGCCGGGACGGCTAGGATTAGATCTGGCGGTGCAATCGGATGGTGATGAGACGCCAAGATCCAACGGCGGCTGTGGCGTCTGGAAGGGCTCCTGATCCAACGGTGGGGAGAGGTTCACGAAGAACACTCCCCCCCGGCGAGCTTTGGCGGGTGAATCCGGCCGACACACGGCCTCTCTGGCCCTATGATCAAAGGCAAAACGATCCTGGGGCCTCTCCGCATCTGAAGGTGGTCTCAGGCGTGCCTGAGATGGCGAGATGACGGCAGACGGCGGCGGCGACCTGGGCGTTGCTTCTCTGAATGGTCGGGGCTCGATAGAGCCTCCTCTTGGGCTCTGACCTGCAGGTGAGAAGCGCAAAAACCAGGCGAGGCAAATAGGGGGGTTCTGATGATGCGATGGAGGCGGAAGGTGGCTCGGGCGAGGAGCTCCGGCGAGCGGCGGAGAGTGGAGCTCGGTGGCTCGATCTGGGCGAGATCGAGGGAGATGGAGGGGTGGAGCGTGATGACGGAGCGACGAGGAAGAATATGGGGGTGATCTTGGCGGCTGTCGAAGATGGAGATGGCCGGAAAGTGGAGGCGGAGCTAAGCTCCTCCGTGCTCTTTGATCGAAGATTCACGGTGAATAACGCGAGGGAGATCTAAACTGCTACAAGGCAAGTCTATACTAAGCTAAAGCTACAAGAAAATGAAAAGAGAAGGGGGTGAGACTCACCAGAGACGTCGGGATGGAGGTCGCGGCGGAGCTCCGGCGAGGGATGGATCAACTTCGATTCGACGCCAGATGACTCAAACCCAGGCTCTATTCGACTCCTGTTGTCACCAGGAACACGATGGGATAGGGGTTTTCGGGTGGATTTGGCGGAAGAAGGATCAAAATCCGAATCGAAGTCGGGGGTGGCTTTTGAATGGTGGTCGGGAGGCGTGAAAGATGAGGGTCAAACACCTCGATCAGTGGTCCACAGCCCAAGGAATCACTTGGGTGTGATTCACCATTGTTCGAGGAAGAGATTCCATGAAGATACCATCACCAAAGGGTGATCGAGGCGTCCTCGAAAAATGGGTGAAACCGGGGTCAAAAAGCTATTCTGACAGGCCAGAGGTGAAGGTCAGACTGTTGACCTTGGTCAACAGTCCAGACCACCTGGTTGGTCCACGTGGACCAACCAGGAAAAACCTCTAAAAAATATTTTGTAAAATCAAGAAAAAATAATAAATGATATTATTTTAATTAGGTTATTAAATACAAAATATTTATTATTTTATGTAGTATTTTATTTTGTTTTTTAATTATTTTTATGGAATATATTTTTACTAGTGTACTTTTATACCCCTTATAGGTATATTAGCTATATATTTTATTCTTTTATTTTTATTTTGTGTGTTTTAATTTTATTATTTTTATTTCTTATTTTATATAATTATAAAATACTTTTGCACACATAAATATATTTTTATTTTATTTTATTGATATGTTTTGTATATTAAATAAAATCTCAGTAGGTATTGTATAGGTATGTATATAGGTATAATACATGTATATTATATATACATTTAATTTTATTTTGAGTTTTATTTGGGTTTTTATTCCTGTTTTAATGTACATAATTATTATAAATAATATTCACAAAATTAGAAAAATATAAAAATAAAAAAATAATGATTAAAGAATAAATTGAATATTTTAAGTTGTACATGTATACAATGTGGGTCCAAAACTCAACTTTCAAACCATAGCTCCGCCGATTGCGAAACCACCACCATTAAATAGATTATTTTATTCTATATACAATTAAAGGTGAGTTTGCTGCATTTGGAGTTTTCATTTGTGAGATACAGGTCTGGGAAGTTGGGATTCTGGATTTTTATTCAGACCATAACTTTTTATCTGTACATTATTTTTCAGTGAAATCAATTTTGCATTTTTCTATATAAAAATATCTACAACTTTCATGTACAAAGTTTCTTTATTTGATGCACGAAAAGTGGAACCAAAAATAGGTCCCAAAATGAATAAAGAAGGAATGAAATAGAAGATATTTTTATTGTATTTTAACCCTTATCTCCCCCTACTTTATTCCTTGTCGACCTATTCATCAAGAAGCCTAGGTCTCGGGGTTTCGGGTCATAAAATATTTACAATATTTTATTCTTTTTCTTTTCTTTTCTTTATTCTATAATTTTGACATTAAAAACAGTATTTTATACCCTTTTTACACACATGCATGAATGCTAAATTGCTCTATTTAATGCTATTTTCAGGCATTTGCTAGGGTTTTTGAGGCCAAAAATGATAGAATAAAGATGATGAAATGTGGATTCATCACGTATGCAACTAGGGAAATGATAGCCTCAATACTGCCCTCTCGATCATTAGGATAGGTGGCATCAGTACCACCATAGGCAACTGGTATAGTGGCCTCAGTACCATTCTCTTGCTCATCTGGCTCGTCTGAATATGCATGTGCATCCTCTCCTTACCTAGATGAGGCACCATCGACTGGAACTCCGCCGCTTATAGGTGTCACAAAATTAGCATCAAACGAAATATGAATATCATCAAGTACCTCACTCGGAGTGGTGGACTCTATAATATGTACCTTCTCAGACTTACTCTTCTTGTTGTTCAGATTCGGCTCTATGTGGGCAGGAATGGTAGCCTTGCCTTGGATGATCTCTCTCATCTCATGATGAAACTCATTCATTACTCACCTAAAAACTGTTTGCTGCTCTAAAATCATGCGGGAGAGATCTTCTAACGCTAGGTTATCATAAGATGAAGGATGAGAACCAGATGAGTTGCCTCTCTAGAAATGAGGTTGTTGGGAATAATGCTGGCGCTGGTGAGTATAAGAATGAGGTTGTTGCTACGTGTACAAATGCTGAGTAGGATGTACACCCTGCCTCCACTGAAAACTCTGGTAAGGTGGATGAGAACTAGGCTTCTCTCTACTCTTCCTTGAGTGTGCATGAGACTGCTACTGGGATGGAGAACCACCTGTAGACCAACAGAAATCCGGGTGGTAACAATGGATCTCTAACTACTGTGGATACTAGTTGTACCAAATCCTGTTGACCTAAATCAACAGCTTAGGTTGCTCTGAAGTATATGGTGTTAAGGTAGAATAAGGCTAATCGCTCTGGTAGACCACTATCCAAGCATAAGAAGATGATGGCTATTGTGTCTGGTACTGGGGAACATGCTGGATCGACTAAGAATGAATGTGATGAACCTGGCACATCCGAGTCGGTAACTATGGTGTGATGCTCCTCTGATCAGCCTGTGGCTGTGAAGAAGGCATAGAAGCCATATGTACCTCATGTAGGTACATGATTTATGTTTTCAGGTCACTCAAACACCGGGTCATCTCGTCAATCTTGTCGAGATTGTCTAGGCCATGTCACTTCTTCTCAATGATCTCCATGCGGTCTAGCTTCTGGCAAATGATTCCGACTCAGCAGATGAGGACTCTGACTGTGTTGTTGCAATAGAAGAAAAAGATCCCGTCTCAATGTGTGCCACTCTATGATGTGCTTTCAGATGTGAGGGAGATGAATCTCCATTTCATCACATTTTTTCTATCATTCTGGTCTTAAAAACCCTCACTAATGCATGTTAATAGTTATGAAATCCATGAGAGAATCAGATTAGATGGTCGATTTTGCAAAGCAATGTCTTAAGCCTGCCCCAAGAGCTCGACGGTAGAGCAGTCGGCTGACTGGTCATAGGTTCAAACGGGAAGCACATCGTTATTGGATAGGAGGACTGAAAGGGGTTGGCGAGAGACTTGCCAATCAGCAGCGGTCTGATTATTGGCGGAAGGACGATGACTAAGATCATAGGTAATCTGTCGGAGGTGAAGGGATTGATTTGATCGGAATTCTTGAACTCTCGAGTTAGAGATTGGGCTGCAGGGCACAACATATATACCCTGACTGTGGGTAAGGACGAAGGGAAGATCACTATATGTGGTCTTCCGGAGGAGAAGTCCTTGGTTGCTTTGGTTGTTCTTGTAGGTGCTTTGGTTTCTTGCTGCCAGGCAAAAACTCACCTATTATATATGATAGTGCCAAGATCAAATAAAAAAGAACTACAAACGTCGGATAGAATTTAGTAGTTAGTCGAGATCACACATTATTTTGTACAAATTAACATTCATTATCTATTACATTTATTGTGTTTAAAATATTGTTTTTAATGCCAACATTATAGAATAAAGAAAAGAAAACAAAAGGAATAAAATGCCAAAGGTTTTTTATGACCCTAAACACCGAGATCTAGGCATCTTGATGACTGGGTCGACAAGGAATAAAGTAGGGGGAGTAAGGGCCAAAGATACACTAAAAATTCCATTTATTCATTCGTCAATAAAGTATTTTTGGGACCCATTTTATTCTCTATTATTTATACTATTAATTAATAAACTTTGTACATATAACTTGTAGAAAAAATACAAATGAAAATATAAAATTGAGTTTGTACAAAAATAATACTCACTGTACATTTTATGATTGGAATAAAAAGCCAAAACCCAAACTTCTCAGACTAATATCTCCTCAATAAAAATTCAAATTGGTATTAATATGCGAAAGTTAGGTTTTGGACCCCTATTGTATATTTTACCTATATAAATATTCATTTCATTTATTCTTTATTATTTTTATAGTTGTATATTTTTATAACTTTGTAAATATTTTTTCTAGTATATGTAAATATTTAGAATAGAATAAAATCCTAAATAAAACACTAAAATAAAATACTATACAAAAATACATAGATGAATTACCTATACTTATACATATATAATATATACCCCTATTTATTTGAGCATACAAATTATATCAGAAAAATAAAAAATATATTTATGTATATAATATTAAGTTATAAATATATAAATTAAGAAAATAAAATAATAAAATCAAAATACAAAATAAAAATAAAACATACAACACATAGGTAAATATACCTATAAATAAAACCCTAAAAATTAACATGTAATAAATAAACTCGAATAAATAATAAAAATTATATTAGAAAACTACATAAAATAATAAAAAAAATTTAATTTTTACCAAAAATTAATATAATAATTTACTATTTCTAATTAATTAGTTTCGAATAAAGCTAGCCTTTTTGTCCTGTAGTGTCCGAGGTGCACTAATTTCTAGGCAAGGTCTGTTGACCTCGGTCAACATCCTCCTCTCTCTTCCTCGAGTCGCCAGAATGTCAGACCCCAGATTTCGCACATTTTTCCGCTGGTTCTCATGATGCCCTGGCTAGGCATGATGCGCGATTCATGGAGATTGAACATCCTTGAATCACGCCTTAGCCAAAAGTCCAATCAATAATCCTCATTCAGCTGCACATCCTCGATCAATAAGTGTCGTCCACCATGTCTATAAATAAGATCCTACACCATTCTTTTTTCCCTTAATCCCTATTCAATCCCAAAATCCACCTTCCGTTAGTATTGCATGTTCTTGGTGATAGCACGACCGTCCCCACGGTTCCAAGCAATGAAATGAGTAGAGGAGGAGGTCCAAGCAGAGCTCCACCATCCTGCTCCTTTAAAAAAAAGTCTCCAGTAGGTTAGAGCTGCACATTTATTCTTCCTTAGGTAGATTTTCTTTGTATCATTTCGATTTTGCAATTATTTTAGTGTTTAGATCTTTAGCTTAGCGTAGGAATCAAACCTTCAATCGCCGGAGCTCTCTGCTCTGACAGCATTCCACCATGGTCCCGACCTATTCCGACCACGCCAACCACCCCATTCTCTTCCCTCTCCACTACTCCATTAATCTGACCCCCTAGCACCCTTCGAATCTTCCCGGATCGAAGGATCGGTGCTCCCTCCGCTACCTATCGTCAGAGCACCCCCCATCTTCATTAATCTCGCTTCAAACATCACCAATAATGGCCCAGACCCAATCACCCTTGTGCTCACAGTTCCTATCTTATTTGCAGGTCTAGAGAACCCTGTTTGAGGGGTCTTGAAGTTGAGGCCCAAGCTCTACATGCACGATGCTTCAGGCCCCCTCCGATGGGGCCTAGACTCCTTTGAGACATCCATCAGCTGCAGAACATCCAAGTAAACCTGTAGGGCACGTCAACAGCAAGGAGGAGCTCGGAGCAGAGAGAGGGAGTAAGTCGAAGCAACACAGAGCCTTGTTCTTGGAGTGTTCTTCCAATACACTCTAGGACCGTCCGATCAAGAGGTCCGCACTAGATGCTACGGGGGCATCCGATCTTTTGAACCACAACCATAGGATCCTCGTACAAGATCTAATCCTAGACATCCAAGCATGAAGGGGTATCCACCATTGGTGACACGACACGTTGATTAGTGGCTCGATCGCCACCGTTCGCTAGTTCCATGAAGGGGTTAATTTGCAGACTTACCCCCCCCCACACTTTTTTGTTTTATTTATTTAATCCTTTAGTTAAATTCTATAGTTTAAATAAATGTGTAATGTCTGCGTAGAGGCCCCGATGTTTAGTGATATTGTGTATCTGACCATGCCAAGTCATCTCACGTGCATCCCACATGGGGTGGCCATTTTGCAAAGATATCCTCGTAGATTTTTGTATTTATATTTAGTCCTTCAATTTCCATATTTAGTAATAAAGTTTTGGGTATATTGCACATAGAACCCTGCCTTTAATTCTAATTACAAATATACCCTCTCCAGTACATATATTTTTGGTGCTTGTATTTTATTGATTAAAAATAGCATCCGTGCTCCAAATATTATGCAAAAAAAGGGATAGATTCCCTCTATAATTTATTTTCATTCCACATTTTTGGATTTCAGTTTAAGCATTTTATTGATTTATTAAAAATCAAAAAGAGAAATTTTGTCTCTGTTTGACTTAAAAATTACCAAAAAAATATAACACGATTTTGAAAATTTTCCAAAAAAATATATTTCATTTATTTTAGTAATTGTATCTTTCGATCAAAAATCCCTAGAATAGAAAAATAAAAAACATAAAAATTTAAAAGCTTTAAAATCCAGTAAAAAATATATAAAAATATCAAAAATCCCAAAAATATTTCCTTTTGTCGGTGATTTTTTATGTTAATATCTATCTACAAAATTGGTTTGAAGAATTTTGGACTTTATTTGCTATTTTGAATCTTCAACTCGATTGGGTCTATTTAATTGTTCCCTTTTTTGGATATTTTTTAATTTAAAAAATACTTAAAATTAACATAAATTCAAGAAAAATCGCAAAAACATTAGAAAATTATATAAAACCAAAACATTTTATTCTGTGAATTTTAATTGTTTTAGTAGTATTTATCGGTATATTATCCTACTTTGCATATATAGTTGTATATAAGCTAATTATATTTAAAATGAAAAAGAAATTTAAAATATAAAAACATAAAAAGAAAATATAAAGTATACAATCAAAAACAAAAAAATAAATATAAAAATTAAAGTACATAAAAATATAAAAGTTAAATCCCACACAAAAAGAGAATAAATATATAAGAGAAAAGAACAAAAATTGCATTTATTTGCACAATCTACCGTTTGCTCCCAGAGTTCGACCTCTACACATGCTTGCATACTATACACATTTGTTGTAGAGTTATAATATATTTGAACTCCACATTTTTGGCTTCATTTATTTATTCAGTTGTGGGTTAATTGTTATTTAAAGTAGGGTTTCGTGTGCAGTCACCTCAGTGACACTTTTGTCTTCGATCTTTACCGAGGATATTTTAGACCCTCGCCATTTCCTTTAAACAAATGGCACCATTACCGGGGAGCAATGCCACATAGATTATATTCATTTATTTGTTCCTTCTCTCTTGTCTAGATTTGTCATTTATTTATTGCTTCATTTTATGTGATATTATTTATGAACTGTATGACCCCTCTCCTTGTTTGAATTTGTTATGAAGGACTGCTATGCGAGGGAGGACATCTTAGGAGGACCTGTGCACTCAAGTAAGGTGGAGCCAGCTTTCTGACCTAGTTGGTAGGAGAGAGCATTAAATAAGGGTGTGTTTGGTTGGAGGGTTAAATCATTTTTGTGTTTTGGTGTTTGGATAGATGGTTTGACGTTGAGAGGTTTTGTTGTGATATGATTGCATTTATGTTTGGAAAAGTGAGTAGCTGTGTGATGGGATTGTATTGAAGTTTGGAAAAGTGAGTAGAAGTTAAGTATTTTATAATTTTTATATGATATGATGGTATAACATTTTATTTTTTTGGTGGAATTGACGAAAGAGAAATGATTTATTTAAGATTTTAAAAGAGAGAGTGTGTGTAGGTCCCACACGAGTGTTAGAAATATGGATTTTAGGGAGGTAACCCCCAAAGAAGGTGGTAACCCCCAACCAAAGGGCTAATTAGGGCCCGTTCGGGTAGGTGGTTTACTGCCCATAACCCGTTCTTTCTCTCTCCCATGTGGGCCTTAATTTTTCTCTTTTTAATAAATTAAATAAATCAATTCTCCTTCATCAATTCCATAAAAATAATATATTGTACCAACATATCATATAAAAAATATAAACTGCTCCACTTCTACTCACTTTTCCAAACTTCAATACAATCACATCACAATAACTATTCACTTTTCCAAACTTCAATACAATCATTACACAACAAACCCACCTCAAATTTAACCTTCTGTCCAAAAAAACCAAAATACAAAAAAGAGTTACCTTCTACCAGTTTAATCCACCCTAACTCGCGTACCCGACACACCCTTGGGGAGAAATCCAAATTAGATGATCCATGGTGAAATTCGCACCATTGGAGAGGAAAAGAAAATTGTCTGGCTTCGGGACCCTTTTCTTTCTCCCCTCCAAACAAAGTTGATTTTGGAAGTCAGAAGGAGATGAGTTTTTTAGAGTGACTTTCTAATTCTTTGGCACGGGCGAGTTAGGCTACGGGGTGTGGATCAAATTTTGGATCATAGTGCATAACCCAACAAGAATTAAACACCTTCACCCGCTCCCACAAGGGATATTGAGGGCTAAATTTGGTCATATATATGAAGGGGCGTTGGAGCAAGATAAGCAGACTTGCTTAGAGGTGGATGAGAGCCTTGGACTGTTATTGTCCACCGAATTTTTAGCCCTAAATATAGTTTTTTTTTCAGGCATAATAATTTCTTTCTTCAAGCAACTATATGAAGTAGTTTGTAAAGCAGTATTCCTGATTTTGAGTTGATCAGCGTTCAGTTTCCACTCTTGGTATAATGAGGAGAATTTTGGTAAAAATTTTAGACACTGTTTCACTGGTCTGTTAACTATATCGACTGGTCAGTCTGTGGACATTTATCTTGAGAAAAAGAAGATAAATAAAATAAAGATCATCATTTGATTATTCAAATGAACTGGCATGGACAAGACGAAAAAAAGATCAGGTTTGCAATAATGTTCGATCCACCGATGCAAATTGGCATGCGTACCAGAATTGACTCAATAGGGAAAGAATGACTTGTTCAAGGTCAAGCCCATCCTTACCGTTGAATCCTTCACCATGAAGGTGGGGCATAAACTATACCGCGTAGCCTCCTTCGATCTAATGACAAAGTCCATGCTCTTCATGTCATTGTCCAAATCCCCATTTGAATCTTCTCGTCGAGGACTCTTCCCATGGTAGGCATAATTTCCGTAGATAGAAGGGGTCGCAGAGATATCTAATTTCATTTTTTTCATCAAACTGTTTTACTCAGGATTGACGAAAGGCAACAAATAATTCAACGTTCATTGCCACATCATCTGTAGCTAAATATATAACAACGAATAATATTCGTTACTTACTTCTTTAAATTCCCAACGATTATTGTATTTGTTATTATATTTCTAATAGCGAATTATATAACAACGGTTATCCGCTGACGTTTTCAACTAATTACTCGTAAGTCTAGCAACGATTTGTACAAATATTGACGGATAAGCCATGGATAAATCGTCGTTATAATTTCCTTTAGTAAGGAAAAGCAAAAGCTTAATTTTATACTGAATAATATTCATTGGTATACATTTAACATCGGAAGATATGGCAGGGAATAATCAAATTTCTTGTAGTGCTGTCTTGTCCTACGATGAAGATATCCAATTTCATATTTTCATTTTGTCAATATGTTGATCAGGTCAAGTGATTGCAGATACTAGGTAGACACGTAAACAGATTTATTGCACGGAAAGAGAGATATGATAGAGCTCAGGTATTTAATGTGGCCGTGTGATGATTTTATACGGAGAAACTTAAATAATTAGGGGGTGAAATATAGTGGCATTGACCTTTGACGTCCTCTTCTCGATCCCCTTTTTTCCTGTCTATTGCAATTGAATCTGTAAGATTTATTCCCAATCCAACCACTATAGACAACATATTAAAATATCGTTTTAAAAATCTTGTTGACGTCGTTTTCTTGCCCAAGCTTCATTGCTGTCTGTCTTCCCTTGCGAGGAGTCACAAGCTTCCATAAGTTTTCTGCAATGAAAATGACAACTGGTTTGAGTCGGCTTAGTCAAAAAGCATTTATTTCAATTACACTGTCTTAGAAGAAGAAGAGGCCAGCATTTCCGAAAAGCATTTAAGAGTCAACTCCTTTTAATACCGGTATTTGAAGGAATATAATAAATTTGGATAAGTATATACAAAAAAGGGAAGCTGTTATGTGTACACGGAGCAATTTATTCCATTTTTCTTATTTTTTTTTCAAAAATTCCACCACGTATATTCATCTATATATACCTCCTATATGTACAACAACGACTCCTACGCCCTCCATATATAACATTTAATTTTAACGGTCTCAAATTTGCTGTAATCGATCTATTCTGGATGGAGGGCATATGAGTATCTATTTCTGACGAAATTCTAATGACATATAGAAGGGATATATAGATGAACATACATTTTAGAATTTTTGAAAAAAAATAATAAAATAGGGGAAATTGCTCTGTGTAACAACTAACTTGGTTGTTACACAGAACAGCCTCCCCGACCTCAAGTATATATATGTATATATAGGGGGCTCTTCTAATGAAGTGAGCTTTTCCTGAAATTATAAAAGTCGTTACCAAAATTGTAATTGTGTAACAATTTCGTAAAATATAAACTGCACAACGTAAAATAATGATGATTATGTTATTTTGTAAAATATAGCATCCATTTTGTAACTAACATTTTTATCCAATATAGTAATATTTTCATAAATCTTTCTTAATATACATATTATGCTATTATTTATTATTAAATTTATGAAGTTAGAAACTGTAAAATAGCTTGAAAAATAGCTCAACAAATGTGGCTTTCCATGCATCTAGTGTGTGTGCATATATATACACACACACACACATACACACACACATCTCATCCATTTAATTTAAATCACACGGTTGTGATAAATGACACATTAATTAAATTATTTTAATGGTAAAAAACCTATTTTGATCATTTATCACATTCTAAAAATAGTATGTGACAACCCACAAATTAATAAACCTAATTATCTTCTCTCTCTCTCTCTCTCTCTCTCTCTCTCTCTCTCGACTCTTCTTCTCTTTCTCAATGGTGCGTGGGCAGTTGCATGTGGTGGCCGACCTCCCCTCTCCGATGGTTGTGCGCATCGAGAACGATGGTGACTCCCCCCCCCCCTCCGGCGTGTGACGCATAATGATGGAGCATGTATGTGACGACACCATGGATCTAGATCTTGTTTCTTCTCAAACTTATTTTAATTTGTTGGATCGGGGGAGAAAGATGAGGAGGGGTTCGGTGGCTCCGTGCATTCTCCTCCATGCAACGCCTCTCGACTGCGGAGGAGGGGTTTGTCAATGCTAGCCTCCTCTACGCAACACCTCTCAATCGTGGAGGAGGAGGCATGAAGGAGGAAGGCACACAGGGCGTGGCACATCAGAGGAGAGGTGTGGGCAGAGCACAGGCCCCTTAGATTTTTTACAAATCTTAGTTTTCTGTCGTTGATACAGATTTACATTATGGTATAATAATTTTACTTAATTGACATTCAGATTTACATATTTATTTACCTTTTTTTACAAATCTCATTGTTGTTTCCTATTTTGCAGAACTCGAAAACATGTATGGCAATTGAACTTTAACGCAATAGAAAACATGCGTGAATTTTACAAAGGAGGGAGATTCAGTTACAAAGATTCATGGATTTTTTACAAAACAAACATACATACTTAAAAAAAGTTGAAGTTTACAAAGAGGAAAAATGCTCTTACAAAAACTCGCTGGAGTTACAAAATGAATGTACCCATTTACAAAACATTTTGCAAAAAGCATTTTTGCTTGAGTTATTAATCAGAATGTACAAATATTTTTATTAGAAGATTGTAATGAATTTTAACATTATTATTAGCCATAAGTATTGTTTAGAATACAAAGGTACAAGTTATGGCTTAAAGTATATACATAGTATATACGACCCTCCTATACTTAACTCAAGCTATGTCCTCATAGATCAAAGAGAAAAAGAGAAGAAATAACTCGGACTGGGTATAGAGAAGTCTAAAGAATGAAGGAATGATGAGATAAATAAATGAACAGGAAGTTAATCGTCCCCCCTATATTTAATTTTTGGTTATCTCTTTTTTAGTATTTTCAAAGAATGTATAACGATTATTTTTCTTTTTGACCTAGGTGATCAAACAGGCATCTAGGTTGCGTGTGCTAAGTCTAACTATGGGAGCGCAGTCAAAGAAAAATATAAAATTCCTAAGCAAGCACCTAGCCTCGAAAAAGCCACGGAAAATCATCGAGAAAATCGTGATGCGAGAAAAGTTGCGGTGGGTGCTCTGCTTCCCCGAGTGCATGGCACTCGATGCAACATACCCCAAGAAAGAGAGGGAAGAAGGTACAAGTTGGTATGCCCCTACGGGGCCCCTTCTACTAAAACAGAAAAATGGGCAAGTGCTCGTGCTCTTCTTATATTTCCTTTTTTACAAGGGTTCCAAAAAGGTAAAAAAAAATGTGTCGGCTCGTTGGTTCTCAAATGTGCGGCTCAAAGCTTGTACTGCTAAAATGAAATAAGAAGCCGTTAAGTGAGAAAAAAATAAGATGGCAAAATGGAAAACCCTAAAATTAGGATCTATGATCTACCCTAGCACTCCCTCCCCGACAACGGCACCATCTGAAAAACCGCACCCAATCCAGAGATTAAAAGGTCATTGTATCAACCAGGTGAATTTTAACAGAAAAATATTTTTATTATTTATACTTCTAAACTTTAATGTATAGTGATAAAGTACAGGAGTATCGAACTCAGGGAGGCAAACTGTTGGAAATTGAGATTAAACTATAGATTACTAAGGTTTATGGATAACCAAACTTTTATTTTATTTTTAGTTGTTTTATGGATTTTTTATTTAATTTTTATGATTTTTATGTTGTTTTTGTGATTTTAAGTATTTTGTCATTATTATTATTTTTTTAGAAAATGTTTTGTAATTTTTATTTGGTTTTTATTTTTTTATGTTGTAATTTTGTTTTACTATTTTTATAAATTTTAGGATGTTTTTAGATTTTTATTGATTTTGAATTTTTTTTAATGTTGAAAATGAATTTTTATTGAAAACAGATTTTTATTTTGGATTTTTAAGAATGAAAACAATGCGATAATATTTTTATTTTATTTTTATTGCAAAGTAGGTGAAATTATCTTTCCAATGATATATTGTACGTTTTTATATGAATTTTCTTGGATTAGTTATGATTTTGAAGTTTTTATGTATTTTAATTTTTTAGTGATCTTAATATTTGATTTTTATTTTCTTTTTGGGTTATTGTGCAAAATATGGTAAGATGTACTGTATATAATTTTTATAGGATTTTTAGTAGTGTTATTTATATTTTTATGATTTTTAAAGTTTGTTATATTTTTATGTATTTTTAAAGATTTATTAATAATAGAAAATATTTTTACTTTTTAAAACTTAGTTAATATTGTATATAGTATATTATATAGTATTTATATGTATTTTATTATATTTTTATATTTAGGGATTTTATTTATTATGTATTATAGGATAAATAGTATTATATACAATAGTAGGGGTATAAAAATAATTCCAGGGAAAGTTGGGGGTATATGAGTAAATTGTAGAAACTATAGGGGATATCACGTAAAATTCACCAAATTCATGTGCTCAAGCATATGGATTAGCTCAATCTAGACCTTCTTGTGATTTCTAGAAACACTGCGAGCCGATCTACAATTTCGCCAAAAGCTAACGTGCATGTGCACATGTTTCTCCTAAGATGGGACCTATATGTGAAAAGCAAGAATCGGAGAGCATCCCTGTAAATCCCAAACCCTCACATCGTTATTGGATAGGAGGACTGAAAGGGGTTGGCGAGAGACTTGCCAATCAGCAGCGGTCTGATTATTGGCGGAAGGACGATGACTAAGATCATAGGTAATCTGTCGGAGGTGAAGGGATTGATTTGATCGGAATTCTTGAACTCTCGAGTTAGAGATTGGGCTGCAGGGCACAACATATATACCCTGACTGTGGGTAAGGACGAAGGGAAGATCACTATATGTGGTCTTCCGGAGGAGAAGTCCTTGGTTGCTTTGGTTGTTCTTGTAGGTGCTTTGGTTTCTTGCTGCCAGGCAAAAACTCACCTATTATATATGATAGTGCCAAGATCAAATAAAAAAGAACTACAAACGTCGGATAGAATTTAGTAGTTAGTCGAGATCACACATTATTTTGTACAAATTAACATTCATTATCTATTACATTTATTGTGTTTAAAATATTGTTTTTAATGCCAACATTATAGAATAAAGAAAAGAAAACAAAAGGAATAAAATGCCAAAGGTTTTTTATGACCCTAAACACCGAGATCTAGGCATCTTGATGACTGGGTCGACAAGGAATAAAGTAGGGGGAGTAAGGGCCAAAGATACACTAAAAATTCCATTTATTCATTCGTCAATAAAGTATTTTTGGGACCCATTTTATTCTCTATTATTTATACTATTAATTAATAAACTTTGTACATATAACTTGTAGAAAAAATACAAATGAAAATATAAAATTGAGTTTGTACAAAAATAATACTCACTGTACATTTTATGATTGGAATAAAAAGCCAAAACCCAAACTTCTCAGACTAATATCTCCTCAATAAAAATTCAAATTGGTATTAATATGCGAAAGTTAGGTTTTGGACCCCTATTGTATATTTTACCTATATAAATATTCATTTCATTTATTCTTTATTATTTTTATAGTTGTATATTTTTATAACTTTGTAAATATTTTTTCTAGTATATGTAAATATTTAGAATAGAATAAAATCCTAAATAAAACACTAAAATAAAATACTATACAAAAATACATAGATGAATTACCTATACTTATACATATATAATATATACCCCTATTTATTTGAGCATACAAATTATATCAGAAAAATAAAAAATATATTTATGTATATAATATTAAGTTATAAATATATAAATTAAGAAAATAAAATAATAAAATCAAAATACAAAATAAAAATAAAACATACAACACATAGGTAAATATACCTATAAATAAAACCCTAAAAATTAACATGTAATAAATAAACTCGAATAAATAATAAAAATTATATTAGAAAACTACATAAAATAATAAAAAAAATTTAATTTTTACCAAAAATTAATATAATAATTTACTATTTCTAATTAATTAGTTTCGAATAAAGCTAGCCTTTTTGTCCTGTAGTGTCCGAGGTGCACTAATTTCTAGGCAAGGTCTGTTGACCTCGGTCAACATCCTCCTCTCTCTTCCTCGAGTCGCCAGAATGTCAGACCCCAGATTTCGCACATTTTTCCGCTGGTTCTCATGATGCCCTGGCTAGGCATGATGCGCGATTCATGGAGATTGAACATCCTTGAATCACGCCTTAGCCAAAAGTCCAATCAATAATCCTCATTCAGCTGCACATCCTCGATCAATAAGTGTCGTCCACCATGTCTATAAATAAGATCCTACACCATTCTTTTTTCCCTTAATCCCTATTCAATCCCAAAATCCACCTTCCGTTAGTATTGCATGTTCTTGGTGATAGCACGACCGTCCCCACGGTTCCAAGCAATGAAATGAGTAGAGGAGGAGGTCCAAGCAGAGCTCCACCATCCTGCTCCTTTAAAAAAAAGTCTCCAGTAGGTTAGAGCTGCACATTTATTCTTCCTTAGGTAGATTTTCTTTGTATCATTTCGATTTTGCAATTATTTTAGTGTTTAGATCTTTAGCTTAGCGTAGGAATCAAACCTTCAATCGCCGGAGCTCTCTGCTCTGACAGCATTCCACCATGGTCCCGACCTATTCCGACCACGCCAACCACCCCATTCTCTTCCCTCTCCACTACTCCATTAATCTGACCCCCTAGCACCCTTCGAATCTTCCCGGATCGAAGGATCGGTGCTCCCTCCGCTACCTATCGTCAGAGCACCCCCCATCTTCATTAATCTCGCTTCAAACATCACCAATAATGGCCCAGACCCAATCACCCTTGTGCTCACAGTTCCTATCTTATTTGCAGGTCTAGAGAACCCTGTTTGAGGGGTCTTGAAGTTGAGGCCCAAGCTCTACATGCACGATGCTTCAGGCCCCCTCCGATGGGGCCTAGACTCCTTTGAGACATCCATCAGCTGCAGAACATCCAAGTAAACCTGTAGGGCACGTCAACAGCAAGGAGGAGCTCGGAGCAGAGAGAGGGAGTAAGTCGAAGCAACACAGAGCCTTGTTCTTGGAGTGTTCTTCCAATACACTCTAGGACCGTCCGATCAAGAGGTCCGCACTAGATGCTACGGGGGCATCCGATCTTTTGAACCACAACCATAGGATCCTCGTACAAGATCTAATCCTAGACATCCAAGCATGAAGGGGTATCCACCATTGGTGACACGACACGTTGATTAGTGGCTCGATCGCCACCGTTCGCTAGTTCCATGAAGGGGTTAATTTGCAGACTTACCCCCCCCACACTTTTTTGTTTTATTTATTTAATCCTTTAGTTAAATTCTATAGTTTAAATAAATGTGTAATGTCTGCGTAGAGGCCCCGATGTTTAGTGATATTGTGTATCTGACCATGCCAAGTCATCTCACGTGCATCCCACATGGGGTGGCCATTTTGCAAAGATATCCTCGTAGATTTTTGTATTTATATTTAGTCTTTCAATTTCCATATTTAGTAATAAAGTTTTGGGTATATTGCACATAGAACCCTGCCTTTAATTCTAATTACAAATATACCCTCTCCAGTACATATATTTTTGGTGCTTGTATTTTATTGATTAAAAATAGCATCCGTGCTCCAAATATTATGCAAAAAAAGGGATAGATTCCCTCTATAATTTATTTTCATTCCACATTTTTGGATTTCAGTTTAAGCATTTTATTGATTTATTAAAAATCAAAAAGAGAAATTTTGTCTCTGTTTGACTTAAAAATTACCAAAAAAATATAACACGATTTTGAAAATTTTCCAAAAAAATATATTTCATTTATTTTAGTAATTGTATCTTTCGATCAAAAATCCCTAGAATAGAAAAATAAAAAACATAAAAATTTAAAAGCTTTAAAATCCAGTAAAAAATATATAAAAATATCAAAAATCCCAAAAATATTTCCTTTTGTCGGTGATTTTTTATGTTAATATCTATCTACAAAATTGGTTTGAAGAATTTTGGACTTTATTTGCTATTTTGAATCTTCAACTCGATTGGGTCTATTTAATTGTTCCCTTTTTTGGATATTTTTTAATTTAAAAAATACTTAAAATTAACATAAATTCAAGAAAAATCGCAAAAACATTAGAAAATTATATAAAACCAAAACATTTTATTCTGTGAATTTTAATTGTTTTAGTAGTATTTATCAGTATATTATCCTACTTTGCATATATAGTTGTATATAAGCTAATTATATTTAAAATGAAAAAGAAATTTAAAATATAAAAACATAAAAAGAAAATATAAAGTATACAATCAAAAACAAAAAAATAAATATAAAAATTAAAGTACATAAAAATATAAAAGTTAAATCCCACACAAAAAGAGAATAAATATATAAGAGAAAAAGAACAAAAATTGCATTTATTTGCACAATCTACCGTTTGCTCCCAGAGTTCGACCTCTACACATGCTTGCATACTATACACATTTGTTGTAGAGTTATAATATATTTGAACTCCACATTTTTGGCTTCATTTATTTATTCAGTTGTGGGTTAATTGTTATTTAAAGTAGGGTTTCGTGTGCAGTCACCTCAGTGACACTTTTGTCTTCGATCTTTACCGAGGATATTTTAGACCCTCGCCATTTCCTTTAAACAAATGGCACCATTACCGGGGAGCAATGCCACATAGATTATATTCATTTATTTGTTCCTTCTCTCTTGTCTAGATTTGTCATTTATTTATTGCTTCATTTTATGTGATATTATTTATGAACTGTATGACCCCTCTCCTTGTTTGAATTTGTTATGAAGGACTGCTATGCGAGGGAGGACATCTTAGGAGGACCTGTGCACTCAAGTAAGGTGGAGCCAGCTTTCTGACCTAGTTGGTAGGAGAGAGCATTAAATAAGGGTGTGTTTGGTTGGAGGGTTAAATCATTTTTGTGTTTTGGTGTTTGGATAGATGGTTTGACGTTGAGAGGTTTTGTTGTGATATGATTGCATTTATGTTTGGAAAAGTGAGTAGCTGTGTGATGGGATTGTATTGAAGTTTGGAAAAGTGAGTAGAAGTTAAGTATTTTATAATTTTTATATGATATGATGGTATAACATTTTATTTTTTTGGTGGAATTGACGAAAGAGAAATGATTTATTTAAGATTTTAAAAGAGAGAGTGTGTGTAGGTCCCACACGAGTGTTAGAAATATGGATTTTAGGGAGGTAACCCCCAAAGAAGGTGGTAACCCCCAACCAAAGGGCTAATTAGGGCCCGTTCGGGTAGGTGGTTTACTGCCCATAACCCGTTCTTTCTCTCTCCCATGTGGGCCTTAATTTTTCTCTTTTTAATAAATTAAATAAATCAATTCTCCTTCATCAATTCCATAAAAATAATATATTGTACCAACATATCATATAAAAAATATAAACTGCTCCACTTCTACTCACTTTTCCAAACTTCAATACAATCACATCACAATAACTATTCACTTTTCCAAACTTCAATACAATCATTACACAACAAACCCACCTCAAATTTAACCTTCTGTCCAAAAAAACCAAAATACAAAAAAGAGTTACCTTCTACCAGTTTAATCCACCCTAACTCGCGTACCCGACACACCCTTGGGGAGAAATCCAAATTAGATGATCCATGGTGAAATTCGCACCATTGGAGAGGAAAAGAAAATTGTCTGGCTTCGGGACCCTTTTCTTTCTCCCCTCCAAACAAAGTTGATTTTGGAAGTCAGAAGGAGATGAGTTTTTTAGAGTGACTTTCTAATTCTTTGGCACGGGCGAGTTAGGCTACGGGGTGTGGATCAAATTTTGGATCATAGTGCATAACCCAACAAGAATTAAACACCTTCACCCGCTCCCACAAGGGATATTGAGGGCTAAATTTGGTCATATATATGAAGGGGCGTTGGAGCAAGATAAGCAGACTTGCTTAGAGGTGGATGAGAGCCTTGGACTGTTATTGTCCACCGAATTTTTAGCCCTAAATATAGTTTTTTTTTCAGGCATAATAATTTCTTTCTTCAAGCAACTATATGAAGTAGTTTGTAAAGCAGTATTCCTGATTTTGAGTTGATCAGCGTTCAGTTTCCACTCTTGGTATAATGAGGAGAATTTTGGTAAAAATTTTAGACACTGTTTCACTGGTCTGTTAACTATATCGACTGGTCAGTCTGTGGACATTTATCTTGAGAAAAAGAAGATAAATAAAATAAAGATCATCATTTGATTATTCAAATGAACTGGCATGGACAAGACGAAAAAAAGATCAGGTTTGCAATAATGTTCGATCCACCGATGCAAATTGGCATGCGTACCAGAATTGACTCAATAGGGAAAGAATGACTTGTTCAAGGTCAAGCCCATCCTTACCGTTGAATCCTTCACCATGAAGGTGGGGCATAAACTATACCGCGTAGCCTCCTTCGATCTAATGACAAAGTCCATGCTCTTCATGTCATTGTCCAAATCCCCATTTGAATCTTCTCGTCGAGGACTCTTCCCATGGTAGGCATAATTTCCGTAGATAGAAGGGGTCGCAGAGATATCTAATTTCATTTTTTTCATCAAACTGTTTTACTCAGGATTGACGAAAGGCAACAAATAATTCAACGTTCATTGCCACATCATCTGTAGCTAAATATATAACAACGAATAATATTCGTTACTTACTTCTTTAAATTCCCAACGATTATTGTATTTGTTATTATATTTCTAATAGCGAATTATATAACAACGGTTATCCGCTGACGTTTTCAACTAATTACTCGTAAGTCTAGCAACGATTTGTACAAATATTGACGGATAAGCCATGGATAAATCGTCGTTATAATTTCCTTTAGTAAGGAAAAGCAAAAGCTTAATTTTATACTGAATAATATTCATTGGTATACATTTAACATCGGAAGATATGGCAGGGAATAATCAAATTTCTTGTAGTGCTGTCTTGTCCTACGATGAAGATATCCAATTTCATATTTTCATTTTGTCAATATGTTGATCAGGTCAAGTGATTGCAGATACTAGGTAGACACGTAAACAGATTTATTGCACGGAAAGAGAGATATGATAGAGCTCAGGTATTTAATGTGGCCGTGTGATGATTTTATACGGAGAAACTTAAATAATTAGGGGGTGAAATATAGTGGCATTGACCTTTGACGTCCTCTTCTCGATCCCCTTTTTTCCTGTCTATTGCAATTGAATCTGTAAGATTTATTCCCAATCCAACCACTATAGACAACATATTAAAATATCGTTTTAAAAATCTTGTTGACGTCGTTTTCTTGCCCAAGCTTCATTGCTGTCTGTCTTCCCTTGCGAGGAGTCACAAGCTTCCATAAGTTTTCTGCAATGAAAATGACAACTGGTTTGAGTCGGCTTAGTCAAAAAGCATTTATTTCAATTACACTGTCTTAGAAGAAGAAGAGGCCAGCATTTCCGAAAAGCATTTAAGAGTCAACTCCTTTTAATACCGGTATTTGAAGGAATATAATAAATTTGGATAAGTATATACAAAAAAGGGAAGCTGTTATGTGTACACGGAGCAATTTATTCCATTTTTCTTATTTTTTTTTCAAAAATTCCACCACGTATATTCATCTATATATACCTCCTATATGTACAACAACAACTCCTACGCCCTCCATATATAACATTTAATTTTAACGGTCTCAAATTTGCTGTAATCGATCTATTCTGGATGGAGGGCATATGAGTATCTATTTCTGACGAAATTCTAATGACATATAGAAGGGATATATAGATGAACATACATTTTAGAATTTTTGAAAAAAAATAATAAAATAGGGGAAATTGCTCTGTGTAACAACTAACTTGGTTGTTACACAGAACAGCCTCCCCGACCTCAAGTATATATATGTATATATAGGGGGCTCTTCTAATGAAGTGAGCTTTTCCTGAAATTATAAAAGTCGTTACCAAAATTGTAATTGTGTAACAATTTCGTAAAATATAAACTGCACAACGTAAAATAATGATGATTATGTTATTTTGTAAAATATAGCATCCATTTTGTAACTAACATTTTTATCCAATATAGTAATATTTTCATAAATCTTTCTTAATATACATATTATGCTATTATTTATTATTAAATTTATGAAGTTAGAAACTGTAAAATAGCTTGAAAAATAGCTCAACAAATGTGGCTTTCCATGCATCTAGTGTGTGTGCATATATATACACACACACACACATACACACACACATCTCATCCATTTAATTTAAATCACACGGTTGTGATAAATGACACATTAATTACATTATTTTAATGGTAAAAAACCTATTTTGATCATTTATCACATTCTAAAAATAGTATGTGACAACCCACAAATTAATAAACCTAATTATCTTCTCTCTCTCTCTCTCTCTCTCTCTCTCTCGACTCTTCTTCTCTTTCTCAATGGTGCGTGGGCAGTTGCATGTGGTGGCCGACCTCCCCTCTCCGATGGTTGTGCGCATCGAGAACGATGGTGACTCCCCCCCCCCCCTCCGGCGTGTGACGCATAATGATGGAGCATGTATGTGACGACACCATGGATCTAGATCTTGTTTCTTCTCAAACTTATTTTAATTTGTTGGATCGGGGGAGAAAGATGAGGAGGGGTTCGGTGGCTCCGTGCATTCTCCTCCATGCAACGCCTCTCGACTGCGGAGGAGGGGTTTGTCAATGCTAGCCTCCTCTACGCAACACCTCTCAATCGTGGAGGAGGAGGCATGAAGGAGGAAGGCACACAGGGCGTGGCACATCAGAGGAGAGGTGTGGGCAGAGCACAGGCCCCTTAGATTTTTTACAAATCTTAGTTTTCTGTCGTTGATACAGATTTACATTATGGTATAATAATTTTACTTAATTGACATTCAGATTTACATATTTATTTACCTTTTTTTACAAATCTCATTGTTGTTTCCTATTTTGCAGAACTCGAAAACATGTATGGCAATTGAACTTTAACGCAATAGAAAACATGCGTGAATTTTACAAAGGAGGGAGATTCAGTTACAAAGATTCATGGATTTTTTACAAAACAAACATACATACTTAAAAAAAGTTGAAGTTTACAAAGAGGAAAAATGCTCTTACAAAAACTCGCTGGAGTTACAAAATGAATGTACCCATTTACAAAACATTTTGCAAAAAGCATTTTTGCTTGAGTTATTAATCAGAATGTACAAATATTTTTATTAGAAGATTGTAATGAATTTTAACATTATTATTAGCCATAAGTATTGTTTAGAATACAAAGGTACAAGTTATGGCTTAAAGTATATACATAGTATATACGACCCTCCTATACTTAACTCAAGCTATGTCCTCATAGATCAAAGAGAAAAAGAGAAGAAATAACTCGGACTGGGTATAGAGAAGTCTAAAGAATGAAGGAATGATGAGATAAATAAATGAACAGGAAGTTAATCGTCCCCCCTATATTTAATTTTTGGTTATCTCTTTTTTAGTATTTTCAAAGAATGTATAACGATTATTTTTCTTTTTGACCTAGGTGATCAAACAGGCATCTAGGTTGCGTGTGCTAAGTCTAACTATGGGAGCGCAGTCAAAGAAAAATATAAAATTCCTAAGCAAGCACCTAGCCTCGAAAAAGCCACGGAAAATCATCGAGAAAATCGTGATGCGAGAAAAGTTGCGGTGGGTGCTCTGCTTCCCCGAGTGCATGGCACTCGATGCAACATACCCCAAGAAAGAGAGGGAAGAAGGTACAAGTTGGTATGCCCCTACGGGGCCCCTTCTACTAAAACAGAAAAATGGGCAAGTGCTCGTGCTCTTCTTATATTTCCTTTTTTACAAGGGTTCCAAAAAGGTAAAAAAAAATGTGTCGGCTCGTTGGTTCTCAAATGTGCGGCTCAAAGCTTGTACTGCTAAAATGAAATAAGAAGCCGTTAAGTGAGAAAAAAATAAGATGGCAAAATGGAAAACCCTAAAATTAGGATCTATGATCTACCCTAGCACTCCCTCCCCGACAACGGCACCATCTGAAAAACCGCACCCAATCCAGAGATTAAAAGGTCATTGTATCAACCAGGTGAATTTTAACAGAAAAATATTTTTATTATTTATACTTCTAAACTTTAATGTATAGTGATAAAGTACAGGAGTATCGAACTCAGGGAGGCAAACTGTTGGAAATTGAGATTAAACTATAGATTACTAAGGTTTATGGATAACCAAACTTTTATTTTATTTTTAGTTGTTTTATGGATTTTTTATTTAATTTTTATGATTTTTATGTTGTTTTTGTGATTTTAAGTATTTTGTCATTATTATTATTTTTTTAGAAAATGTTTTGTAATTTTTATTTGGTTTTTATTTTTTTATGTTGTAATTTTGTTTTACTATTTTTATAAATTTTAGGATGTTTTTAGATTTTTATTGATTTTGAATTTTTTTTAATGTTGAAAATGAATTTTTATTGAAAACAGATTTTTATTTTGGATTTTTAAGAATGAAAACAATGCGATAATATTTTTATTTTATTTTTATTGCAAAGTAGGTGAAATTATCTTTCCAATGATATATTGTACGTTTTTATATGAATTTTCTTGGATTAGTTATGATTTTGAAGTTTTTATGTATTTTAATTTTTTAGTGATTTTAATATTTGATTTTTATTTTCTTTTTGGGTTATTGTGCAAAATATGGTAAGATGTACTGTATATAATTTTTATAGGATTTTTAGTAGTGTTATTTATATTTTTATGATTTTTAAAGTTTGTTATATTTTTATGTATTTTTAAAGATTTATTAATAATAGAAAATATTTTTACTTTTTAAAACTTAGTTAATATTGTATATAGTATATTATATAGTATTTATATGTATTTTATTATATTTTTATATTTAGGGATTTTATTTATTATGTATTATAGGATAAATAGTATTATATACAATAGTAGGGGTATAAAAATAATTCCAGGGAAAGTTGGGGGTATATGAGTAAATTGTAGAAACTATAGGGGATATCACGTAAAATTCACCAAATTCATGTGCTCAAGCATATGGATTAGCTCAATCTAGACCTTCTTGTGATTTCTAGAAACACTGCGAGCTGATCTACAATTTCGCCAAAAGCTAACGTGCATGTGCACATGTTTCTCCTAAGATGGGACCTATATGTGAAAAGCAAGAATCGGAGAGCATCCCTGTAAATCCCAAACCCTCACATGCCTTTCACGTGACGGTATGAAGCGGTGAGGCGGTGTAGTCGATCTGCCAGCAACACGTGGCACAACCGGGTCCAAAGGATCGATGGGTCGAGCAGTTGGATTTGATTTAGACCCATCAGATCAATTTCTCGGTCGATGATTGATATTAAAAATCCCAATTTCGATTGAACGGCCGCTGATTCGGATCTGCAAGTCAGATGTGATCTCCGATCTTGTTTACGAGCGACGGTAGTCGATGATGAAGATTCATTTTGCAGGCGGTGTTCCGAAGTGTGGATACTCAAATGGTGTTGATTGTTCCTACAGAATTGATGCTCGAAGTGGTTTCATCCTAGAAATCTCCAGGTGAAAACGGTGTGAATCATTTTAGATCTCCATGTGCAGGTGTGCTGCGATGCTCCATTGATTCTTGGTTGTTGTGGACTTCAATGATGTTCTACGGCGGCAAAATCTTCGAGTACGGCAAAACTCTGATTATTGCATTCTTTCACGTGCAAGTGACGGTGTATTGAAGCTCCAGGCAGAAGTTTGCTTTGATTGTTTTGCAGATTTCTAAGTGATTGATTCGAAGCTCCATTCACCACTAGTTGTTGCAATTGATGCATGAACCTCTTACAAGCAGCAACGTGACTCAAGCACAAGGGCCCGGTCCCAAATCAAGCAAGAGAGATGAATGGTGAAGCTGGCGACGGTGGAATGAATCGCTCCGATCCTCTGATTACCGTACGTGATAGGAGGGGGTCATATGTAGAAGTATAGAATCATGAAATGATGGAATTCGAAGGTGGAGGTGGAGGCGACGGTCGAAGGATTTGATGTCAGATTAAAGAGAAAAACACAGAGAAGAAAAAGGGAGAAGAGAATCAGAAAAGAAAGAGGAAAATTCGGTAGATCTAACATGGAAACTACTCGGTGGAAGTGGATGGATGCGCCTAAGGATCTGGAGTGTATACTCCAGATGGTATTCTTTGCCTCAACGGTGCGGCGACGCCGGAGGCTAGTGATGAGCGACCTGAGTGACTAAGGTAAAAAGGTATCAATGGTCGTTGCGACGTCAACCTCTCGGGCCGGATTCAATCAAGAAACTCGAAGATCACTAAATATAAAATTAAGCAAATAAAGCAAATAGCGGTCTCGCTATTTTATTTTACCTGGTATAGCTACCAAGGTCGAATACAAGGAGCACTGTTTGGCGAAAACCAACGAAGTAGTCGGGACTCAAAAACAAGAAGAATAAAATATTTTTGGTGGATTTTATAGGTTTTTAAATTTTTTTGTGATTCTTAAAATTAAGAAAAATATATAAAAGAACTCAAAAAGGCCAAATCAAACAATTATTCAACACAACAAAAAGAGTCAGAAAATTAAAATAAAAATACTTTTGGATTTTAAATTTTCAAATGTTTTTGATATTTTTCTCAGATTTTTTATGATTTTTAGTTGATTTTTATAAAAAATGAAACAAAGCTAAAACTGCAAATCAATATGCAGCTAGAATCTAAAGGCTATTTAAAAATATCTTAATAGCCTATACAATTCCAGAGACAATTTTAATATAAACTAAAATTAAAAATCTAATTAAAGAAACTGAGATTGCAATTTTTTGTATTTTTAGGAATTTTTAATGATTTTTATGTGTTTTTTTAGTATTTTTCAATTTTTAGGTTTTTTATAAATCCAAATATAACAAAAATTTGACAGAATTAAAACACAACAAAAGAAGCACACAGTAATTTTTTGGATTTTTTAGAGGGTTTCTAATATTTTTAGTTGATTTTTCAAGTTAGACAATAGCAAAATCAGATGTTCTTGAATTTTTAAAAATAGGAAATGAAAACAAAACTAATCCAAAAATTCATAGCAATTTTTACAACATGGCAGGAGCCATGTATCCAAATTTAACGAAATTTGGATACGATTTGGTATTTTATTCAAGCCAATCAAGCACTCACAGCACATATGGACTAATATGCAAGAAAAACAACTTTCAGAACTAAATGATAACATGTTTAAAAAGTCCAAGGGGCACTTGCAATTTTCATACAATATTCAGCACATGTCGAAACTCACCATTCACCGGGGCTAAGTGCAAATATGAAAACTATAAATTCAAATCATAACATCCATTAATTGCAAGGTAAGATATGTAAATGTCACACAAAATCACGTGTCGATGCACGTGCACCGATACAAACAGGACCAAAGTGCAAATGCTGAAAACAAAAGGGGCTTACATGCAAATTGTCGATAGTGTACTATTTATTTAATATAATAAATAAGAACATAAAGGAACTATAGGGAAGAAAGCACAAATTACACCAGCTGCTCGTGCAGGTCACGTGGGTGGCAGGTGGCGCGTCCTCGTAGGCTGGAGACGTACGGCTCTGGTGCGACCACCTGGCGAATCCAACGGATGTCCTGTTAGCCAAGTGAGCCCGAGGCGAACCATTCTTACAATAAGTGTTATTGTAATAAATATGTTTTATCAATAAAAGTTATTGATTGTTCACTCTCTTTCTGAAATTAAGTGAATGGATGCACTATAAGGTCCCTCTGTACAATTACGGTTATGTACCATGGCCATCTTGATAATCATATAGTTGTTGATTCATTAAATGAATCATAGAGGCTGGTGTTTGGATGAATATCTAATGGGTTAGATAGAGGACTCATCAAACACCGTCAAATGATTATTAAGAGATGATCTCAAGCCTGAGTAGGAGATGGCAATCCTTTCTCACATAGGCTGATATCTGACTGATCTCTCGATGCAGGTCCTCTGCATGGGAATAGTGATTCGGAGGTGTCAGATTAGTTAAGTCAATGGTTTGACTTAGCGAGATCGAGATAACCTAAGTCCTATGTTGAATACTGTCACAGCATAGGCACACATCCTCTGACCAGAGACAGATGTGTTACTATATGTCTGAGTATGTACATTTGGCAGACCATTAGGTTGATGACCTAATAAAGGTCTATACACCGGCGAGCTGGTGTGCATATAAGGGCATATGAGTAATACGATCTCTCAAAGGGATCATACAGGTTCACTTATGAACCGAAAGATATGAGCTCACTCATGAGGTATTGGGACCGATCAAAATCCATGCATGGTCATCGTGTTATGGAAGCATGACAAGAATTTGAAGGTATGATATATGCTTTGGGAAAGCATATGATCGATACCAAATCCCAAATGACCAAGATTGAGAAACTTGGTGATCAAACCCTGAAGAAGACAGTATAAAATAGATCTTCATCTTCAGGTTGATCATTGGTCTTCCAGTATGCAGGATGTGCAGGTATTGGGAATACCTGAGGGTGATGTGATCATAAACGATTGTATAACCATGACGCTTCCAGTCCGAGGGAGTGATGAAACAGGTCTGGATTTTAGTGACTCCTCGCAGTAGAGAAGTAACTTGATCTTAGTCCAAGTGTTGGACATTGATCTGAATGTGATTCAGATGCAATGAGAAGATTAAGTATACGGACTTGATTTAATCAAGCATCTATGGGAGGTCTATTAGATCTGGATTTGAGATAAGATCTCAACATCCAAGTCACTATACATGGAATAATACAATCACCATGTCCTTATCTCCAAGTATCTGCGGAGAAGGCACATTATTCTTGAAGGAGTTCAAGAATAATTCATGTGATGAATTTAGTATCCAAGCAAGAAGGTCTTGATAATTAAATGAGATTTAATTATCAAGTACAATATGAATGATATTCATGTTGTGAGAATGATTGTCCAAGATAATTAAATGAGATTTAATTATCAAGGATGAGCAGATCGTGGATAGTGATATCCTGTATATCTGTGTATATTATAAATGGGATTTATAATATATAAGATAGAGAGAGAGAAATATTATAAATAGCATTTGTTAATTATTAATGTGGATTGGATTCACATTAATTAATTAATTGGAAATGTAATTTACAAATTAGTTTGGGATGTGAATATGATTCACATATTCTTCAATGGCATGATTGAAATATTCACAAATTAATTTGGAATAAAATTTGGTGGATATTATTGCAATAATAGTTATTGCAATTAATTAAGAAATAATAAGATAAATAAAAGAAGACAAAATTACCACCAAAATTAAAGTGGCGTCACCTACGACTTAGTCATAGGTGACGCCTCCTATATTTTAGGAGGTTTGTTGTCTCTTCTATTTTGTTATCATATTATCTCTTAATAAATTAATTTATGTTAATTAAATTGTGTTGATAATAATTCAACATATATGTAATTTAATATAAATTCATGTTGTAGTTTTTTAACCAACAACAATCATAGCCGTTGGATGACTCTTGGATTGCAATGGTCGTTGGATCCATATGAGCCATGGATTGAGATCCATTGGATCCCAAACTAATATATAAGGAGGGTGGCCCTAGCCCTTGATGGGTACACCAAGTAGATGCCTACTCTACTTCTCTCACTCCCTCTCATTCTCGTCCTCTCTCTCCCTCTCCATAAGGTGACCGACCACCATTGTTGAGAAAAGAGGGAAGTTGCCTTCACCATCGACTACTCGAGGATCTCCTTCTTCTTTGGGGTTGCTTGCTCTAGAGGAAGATGACGGATTTCGTTGGACGAAATCAGGAGATTCGAGGCTTGGATCTTCGTCGAGGATTGTGGGAGTCACGCATCTCATCATCGCGCCTGCAAGTGCTGTCTCCGTGGATCGGACTTGAGACAGGAGGATCTCTTGCTTTAGAGATCTCTTGATCGCAACCACGCTTTGAGAGGTATTCCTAATACTTTTTGGTGTGATGAAACGATCCAAGAATTGTTCTTTTGATCATGTGGTTTCATCATATGATTTAAATTTTAAATTCCACTGCACCTTGCGACTCGTACGACTAGTCGTCCCGATCGCATGAGATGCGATCGTCACGCTTCCGTTATGCGCTTGAGGATTCTCAATATCCTTCAAGTGGTATCATAACCTTAGGTCGAAAAGGGTTTTGGATATGATCCATGAACCAAGGACGACTTGGGTTTGAAAGAGTCGCGAAAGTTTTAGCGCATTTGAATTTTCGCACCTCTGTCTAATTGATTTTTTTGGCACTGTTTAAATTGTTTAAACACGAAATATTCAATTGAATTTTGTTTCCCATTAAACAAGGAAACCATAGGATCTGAGTTTACTAAATTTGGATTTACTTTGCTCAAGATATGGTCGTTTGAATAAGCATGTATTCACTGTTGCGGTAACAACGAAATTGAACGTGATTAATTTGTTAATTACGGTTTTTACATACCTCGAAATGTGTGAATTATCTTGGGTTCTGTTCTAAATCAAGTTAGCAATATTAGGAAACTAATTTTGCGAATTTTGGATTTAAATTGATCAAGATAAGTTAATTTTAGTGATTGGGGTCACTGCTGGAAATTGACAAAACTTGATCTTGAACCTTGTGATAGTCATTCAAATAAATTTGATGAAAATTAATTGTTTATTTTCTGAAATTAGTCATTGATAAATATTTGTGAAATGTTTAAAGATGATAATCAATTCCTTGAATGACATCCCACTAACTATAATGATAGGATAGTTGATCTTGATCATTGGTTAATTTGAAATCATCAACAAACATTGTTTACTTGCAAAACCCTAGGTCATCCTACAATAGTTGTAGGACAACTTTTACATGCAAAACCTCTCTTGCTTGAATAGGATTGGGGATCTGTTTAGCAAATCTCCTTATAATATAATCAAAATTGTTTTGATGTATATTATATGGTATAATTTTGGTTGAAAGACCGATGAGCATCTCAAAGTACATGATGATCTATCTGGCATTATCCTTTCCTGAGGTGGATATGGTGTCTAGTCGGAGATCGCTGGGGTAGCAGGTTGCAACGTATGTGGTCCGTCCCACTCTCGCCGGTACTGGCCATGACAACGGGTAGAGACTGAATAATGCCGGAGAAATCAAAGTGTATTTTTCTAATTATTAAAATTCGAAATAATATGTACTTTGAGATTATACCTACTATTCAAGTAAAATTCAAAGTTTGTTGATTGATAATAGGATTGATTGTTAATTTAATGTGATTAAATTAATTATATCCCATTTAAACACTCTATTATGAATAGATGTGTATTTCCCTTGGAAGAATTAATTATGTGAATATGATTCACGATAATTAATTATTTCAATTTGAATAAGAGGTGGAGGATCACATAAGTGACATCCATAGTCTCCCGTCAAGGTAAAGAATTTCGTCGCCAAAAGTTGTATATAGGAGACGCATGTCCGAAGTGACAGATCCTATATACAAATATTTGGATCGGGTTCTTTGCTTCTCGAAAGAGTAAGGCCGTATACGTAGTGACCCCAATATCGGGTCCTCATATTATTGGGGCGATATTGGATTGCGTATAGCGAGTATTAAGCATGTTGACGGTTGGTTCAATTAGCAACGGGTCAACATCATCTTAGGGGTGGTGGGCCTGGGTGTTAAAGATCGAATTGGGAAATGCAAGTTGGACTTGCAAGGCGGAATGTGTTCCCGCTTCTCTTATTCGAGTCACATGTTCTCATATTATTGGGATGTGATAAGAATAGAGAGGCGATCCCAGATCTTGCTTGAGATATAGCGGTAAGTATATCTCCTACTTTGAAAGACGATTAGGGAATAATCTTTCATCGTGGACATAGCAAGACAAATTTGATTTAAAATGCCTTAATCAAATGTTTTAAAATTGGATATATAATTATTTATATATTCTAATATAGTGCATTCTTAATTTCAGAAAATGAAGTTCATGAACCCACTGAGCAGGCTCCTAGAGGTCAATCAGTTGACCGGACCAAATTATTTGGATTGGATCCAAAATTTGGATTTTATCCTTTCTGATGAGCACATCTCTTATGCGTTAACCAAGGACAATATTGCAGACCCTCTGACTCCGGAAGATAAAACTTTTAATGAGAAATATGATGGAGATCATAACTTGGCAAGATATTATATCCTTGGCTCATTATCCAATGTGCTTCAGAAGCAACATGTGGAAATGAACCACTGCCAAGAAATCATGTTGAATCTGAAGGAAATGTTCGGTGACATCAACCGTACACAGCGTTACAATGTTATGAAAGAGCTTATTCGCTGCAAGATGCAGGAAGGGACCTCTGTTAGAGAGCACGCGCTCAAAGTGTTTGGGTACCTCTCTGAGTTGGAAACCCTGGGAGCTTACATGGATTCTGATATGCAAGCTGATTTCATTCTCCTGTCGCTCCCTAAGTCTTTCAACAACTTTGTCGTGTCATATCACATGAGCAAAGTTGATTTCACTAACGCTGGGCTATTAGCTACATCAAAGTCTGCAGAAGACGTGATGAAGAAGGACGGCCCCTCTGCTGGTGCAATGGTTGCACAAGTGAAAGGAAAGCGCGGTCGGAAGCAAGGTTCTCGGAAGGGCCCGCCCCAGAAGAGAAAGAAGAAGAATCAAGGAGTTGGTTCATCTTCCAGTGCTTCCACGTTAATGACATCAAAGAAATCCGATGTCTGTCACCACTGCAATAAGCCGGGGCACTGGCGGCGTAACTGCCGAGAGTACCTGAAGTCGGTCAACAAAGGTAAAGCCCCAGCAGGTATGAAATCTATTTTCATCATTGAAACTAGCTTTCTCGTCGGACGAGAAGGAATTTTGGTTGTAGATTCTGGTGCTTCTGTTCACGTATGCAATTAGTTGCATTTTTTTCAGGAAACTAGGAATCTGGAGCAAGGGGAGATAGTCATCCAGATGGGATCTGATGCAAGTGTTGCAGCAGTCGCCATTGGGACCTGTCCACTATCGTTATCTAGTAGTCGAGTCTTAGTACTTAAAGGGTGTCTTTATGTACCTGAAGTCAGGAGGAATTTGATATATGTATCTAATCTTGTTAAACATGGATATTCCTTCCTTTTCTGTAATAAGTTAGTCATTAATCAATAAGATAAATTTATTGCGGATGGTGTTTTGACTTCTGGTGGACTCTATGAATTGTGCATTAATGAATGTGTCATGAATGCCACTACCACTAATAATAAAAACCATAAAAGATCCAGGGAGAATGGAAATCATTCAAATATGATTTGGCATCAAAGGCTTGGTCATTTATCTGTTGATAGGCTCAATAGATTGATAAAGGATGGACCCTTAGATTTTCTACAGATCCAATCTTTACATACCTGTGAACATTGCATTCAAGGTAAAATGACCAGGATGCCTTTCCGTAACAAGGTTACGAGATGCGGAGGTATTCTTGACCTAATACATACTGATGTATGTGGCCCCTTCAGTACCGCGACTCGGAATGGATATCGATATTATTTGACATTTATTGATGACCATTCGCGATACGGGTTTATCTTCCTACTACATCATAAATCTGAAACCTTTGAAAAGTTCAAAGAGTTTAAGGCTTTGGTTGAGAACCAAACCGATATGAAGATTAAACGAATTCGATCTGACCGAGGTGGCGAGTACCTCTCAGATGAATTAAAGGGATACCTTAAAGAGAATGGAATTGTCTCCAATCTCACTCCCCCTGGAACTCCCCAACTTAATGGTGTTGCAGAATGACGTAACAGGACCATCATGGACATTGTCCGTTCAATGATGAGCAAAGCACGTTTACCTCTTAGTTTCTGGGGATATGCAGTAGAGACTGTAATATATATCTGATGAACGCAAAATTTGCCTCTTTAATAATCGGTAATTGTAGTACAGGAGGAGGATTTCGGTCGATCAAAAACCACAAACTTTGAATGTTGTGGAAAAATTTTTACTTTACCAAGGTCGAACACAAGGAACGGTGATTCTTAGTTGCATGGTCTTAAATCAAATTAAATAATTAATTAATGTTGATTAATTTATGCGTTAAGAGAATATACAATGCAAGGATGAAATTGTGATGCAAGAAGATTAAGTCCAGGATCTGGGATTTAGATTTCTGCTCCAAAATATATTAATCAATATCCTCGAAGTTTATCACAGATCAAAAGATATAGTTCAAGAGACATATTAAAAGTTAATCCCAATTTGCAAGCACAAGAGGAGTTTCTAATTCTAATCAATCAATGGGAGTATCGAAGCATAGAATCTATCCTCTAAAGAATGTGATTAAAATCCTCAAATCTTATAATCAATAATCACTAAGGGGATTAATGTAAAGTCCTTAGTAGTGCTCCTGCAAAAGAAATTAGCAATTATTCCAAGGAAAATGCAGGACAGATATGTCAAAATTCACCTACATAAATCAATAGCGATTCTCAAATGATAATTATCAATAAATAATCTCAGATCTGTCCAAAAAATATGCCAAGTGATAGAGCACGGAAAGAGCTTCAAATGAACATATTATACGCTAAAATCGGAGTCCGTATGAGAATGATGATAAAATAAAGTTTCAGGGACTAAAGTGTAAATAAATAAAGTTTTTCTTGCAAAGAGGTCCCTGGAGGGGCTTATATTGTAATTTCTAAAAGTTGGAGGGGCCCGGACGTAATTTATCCCCTGACGGGGGTACAAACGTAATTTCGGAAACTGCCAAGGGCTTTATTGCAATTTTCACAGGGCGCACGTGCCCTGCACGTGTCTATGGAGGCTCGGGTGGAGGGGCTATGGCTTGGGGTTCCCGAACCGGAGGCTTGGGCACGAAGCTGTGGCTCGGGGTTCCGAGCCCTATGGTCCGGGCTCAGAGCTGAGACTCGGGTGCGAGGCGTGAGGCTCGGACCGAGGCCTGAGGCTCGGATGTCCGAGCCTCCACGCAACGACGATGGGCGGTTCGGACGACCCGAGCTTCGCGGCTGGGGCCGAGGCTCGGGGGGTGCGTGGCTGCACGTGCGCCGTTGGATCAAGGGCCTCCTGGCCGATTCAACGGCAGTTGTGCTTGGAGGTTGAGGGCGGCACGGGGCGAGGCGCGGAGCGGTGGCCGAGCGGAGGTGGTGGCGATGGAGGGGCCTTGCACGCAGGTGCGAGTGTGTCGCGGCGGTGGGGAGAGGCGCGGAGCGGTGGCCGAGCGGAGGCGGTGGCGGCCGGAGGTGGAGAAGTCGCGCCTCGGCCGACACACGACGCGAGGGCGGAGGCGGCCGGAGGTGACGAGCTGCGAGGCGGTGACGGTGGCGCGGAGATGGTGGTCGGGCTCAGGAGGCAACCAAGGCCCGAGGTGATCGGCTGGCGATGGCGGAGCGTTGTGGTAGAGGGATGATTGAAGATAGTGGATAACCTGCGATGAGAAGATGAAGCTGTAATGAAAAAGGTGGATTCACCTGGGTTTGGAGCGTGGATAGCTCTGGTTATGGCTCGAGTCGCCGGCGTGCGACGAGCTAAGCAGCTCGATAAGGGTCTGCGACAGAGCTCCTTGAATCTCTGGATCTCGCCAAGTTCGGCCGCTGTCACCGGCGGTAGGAAGAGAGGGAGGATGGTTGGAGCTGCTGGCGAGGAGGGGTTCTTATAGGAGGGCCTCGTAACGGCCGGAGGCGTGGAGGAGGCGGCAGTTACGAGGGAGGAGGAGGAATGGGGGCGGGGGGGGGGGGGGGGGGTTGGGTAACGGCTGAAGGTTGAAGAAGGTGGGGGTCACGTGTCGGGCACGTGACCCAGGGGCGGCTGGAGAGAGATAATGGCACGTGGCAAGCCCAGGAGCTGCCACATGGCGCCCCCAAAAAATTCCAAAATTTAAAAATAAAGAAAAATAGAAAGATATAGAAGGAGACCTCGGATCGAAAATTTATTTCACGAAAAGTTGATTCGTCTTGTTGAGATCTACTACAACATTTCATGAAGGACCCGGGAGCAAAAGAGGTCATCTGTGAGAAGTGATATCTTGGTGGTTCTCCCATGTGTATAGAAACTGGGTTTTTGGGATTTTGTATTTTTTTGGTGGTTTACAGGGGATAAAAATTATAGAAAAAATATGATAAAATACAAGAAATTAATTACACACTAATCTGATTTTTTGGATTTTTAATAAATAGAAAATAGGAATGTAAATTAGAAGTAAGAAACACACAACTTTTGTACAGACCGACAACGGACGCTTAGACTCAACTCAGTTTCTTTGATTTCAGTTTTGATCTGGATTTGGATTTTTGTGTCGCTTAATAAAACTTTCATTAAAGACCACAAATGAAGAAGAAATAAATTAAAAGAGTTAATTAAGGACATAAAAATTGAGGTCAAAAATAGCAACAAGTCAAAAAAGCGCAAAAGAGGCCCAAAAACCCAACTTTCACAAATGAGCTCCGAATTTTACGAAATTGGTCTTGTTTTTAAGGTATTTAAAAATGGAGTACTTTCAAAGTGAGTAGACCAAAATCGGACATTGTATGTAGGAGATATGCTCGTTTTAGTCTGTCAGATGTGAAATTAGACTTTGGGATTATTTGACACTTATTGGAGTTAGATAATTTTTTGTATTTTTTATTTAATAAGGTTAGTAATATCTACACAATGGAGTTCGTTTGGTCAATCAGAGTTAGGATGAATTAATTAAAATGTGAGAAATTAGCGGCTTTTTGGGCTAATTTACACTTGGGATTTTTAATGCAATTATGCATGATGAAATGCAGATATTATTCACACATGTATGAATGCTAATAATGATCTGCTAATGATTAAATGCATATGAATGATGGGGAATCGAGCCTAAATGACCAACTTTAGCATGATGAATACGAGATTCTCAACATATCCCGAATAAGATTCCTAGCAAATCTGTGCCTAAAGACTCTCATGGCTTGGTCTGGAACCAAACCTAGTGTTAGACACTTGAGGGTTTGGGGTTGCTTGGTCCATGTAAAGAATGTGGACGCAAGTAAGCTAGAATCTCGCACTTGTGAGTGCTACTTCATTGGGTATATCAAAGATGGTATTGGATATCAACTTTATGACCCTGAGACCCAAAAGGTTTTTGTCTCTAGAGATGTGAGATTTTTCTGGAGGATGATTTCCTTAAAAGGCCAAGATAGAAATGAAGTAGAGGAACTCATCGAATCCCCTGAGGATTCTGAGATTCCTGAACCAAAAACTGAAGATATAAATGAAGATGTAACACCCATACCTCTTCGAAGGAGTTCGAGGGTGGTTGCCCACCTGAAAGGTATGGATTCCCTGTGTCAAGTGAGACTGACAATGATCCTACTTCATTGAAGACACCGCGGATCATGACAAGGATAGATGGATGCTAGCAATGAAGTCAGAGATTGACTCCATGTATAAGAATGGTGTATGGACCCTAGAGGATCCACCTAATGGGCTAAAACTCATTGGGTGTAAATGGATCTTCAAGAGAAAGAGGGGATCTGATGGGAAAGTAGAGGACTTTCAAGGCACGGCTTATAGCCAAGGGCTACACACAGAGAGAAGGCATCGACTACGATGAGACATTCTCTCTTGAGGCTATGCTTAAGTCCATCAGGATACTGCTATCTATAGCTGCATCTCTTGACTACGACATCTGGCAGATGGACGTCAAGACAGCTTTCCTCAACGGATACCTCAAGGAGGATATCTATATGGAGCAGCCCTAGGGCTTCATAGTTGAGGATGGTAAAGTATGCAAGCTAAAGAAATCCATCTATGGGCTCAACCAAGCTTCTCGTAGCTGGAACATCAGATTTGATGAAACCATAAAGAGTTATGATTTTGTGCAAAATCCCTGATGAACCTTGTGTGTACAAGAAGCTCAGTGGGAGCGCCATTGTGTTCATCGTGCTTTACGTAGATGATCTCCTTATCATTGGGAATGATACAAGAATGATGACCAGTGTGAAGATTTGGCTATCTCATACCTTCGAGATGAAAGATCTTGGAGAAGCCTCTTACATCTTAGGCCTGAAGTTATTCAGAAACCGAGAAAAAAGGATGTTGGAAGTGTCACAACATGGATACATTAAGAAGATTCTTGAACGATTCCGCATGGATAGTTCCAAGAAAGAATTCCTCCCCTTAATACATGGTATACATCTGTCTAAAGGGATGGCCTCCTCAAAGTGTTGAGGAAAAGAAGGCCATGGCTGGATGCCCCTATGCATCAGCTGTAGGAAGACATAATGTATGCCATGATGTGTGCTAGGCCAGACATCTTCCATGCAGTGGGAGTGGTAAGCCGTTACCAATCCTGTTATGGAGAAGCAACACTGGAATGCAGTAAAGAACATATTCAAATATCTAAGACGGACGCAAGATTACATCTTGGTCTATGGAGATGGTGATCTCCAAGTCTTGGGATAAACAGATTCAGACTTCCAGTCAGATATTGATGATCAAAAATTCGACATCAGGATTTGTATTCATGGTTTAACGGTGGTGTTGCGAGCTGGAGAAGTAAGAAGCAGGACACTAAGCGGATTCAACAACAGAAGCCGAATATATTGTCGCATCGGATGCTGCAAAGGAGGCGGTGTGGTTGCGCAAGTTCATCTTGGAGCTTGGCGTAGTTTCCCTGATTACTCCCCATCCCGTTACTCTGCGATAACACGGGAGCCATTGCTCAGGCAAAGGAACCCATGTGGCATCAAAAGAGAAAGCACGTAGAAAGGAAATACCACATCATTCGGTAGATTCAAAAGCGTGGTGATATCGTCATCACCAAGGTAGCCTCTGCCGACAACGTTGTTGACCCTCTTACCAAACCTCTGACGCATAAGGTTTTTCGACCAGCATGTAATGAGTATGGGTTTAAGGACTGTTCAGAATGGTTCCTGAGGGCTACTGGGAGATTGTTAGACATGTGAGCCCGAGGCGAACCATTCTTACAATAAGTGTTATTGTAATAAATATGTTTTATCAATAAAAGTTATTGATTGTTCACTCTCTTTCTGAAATTAAGTGAATGCATGCACTATAAGGTCCCTCTGTACAATTAGGGTTATCTACCATGGCCCGTCTTGATAATCATATAGCTGTTGATTCATTAAATGAATCATAAAGGCTGGTGTTTCGATGAATATCTATGGGTTAGATAGAGGACTCATCAAAACACCGTCCAATGATTATTAAGAGATGATCTCCAACCTGAGTAGGAGATGGCAATCCTTTCTCACATAGGTTGATATCTGACTGACCTCTCGATGCAGGTCCTTTGCATGGGAATAGTGATTCGGAGGTGTCAGATTAGTTAAGTCAATGGGTTGACTTAACGAGATCGAGATAACCTAAGTACTATGTTGAATACTGTCACAGCATAGGCACACATCCTCTGACCAGAGACAGATGTGTTACTATATGTCTGAGTATGTAACATTTGGCAGACCCTTAGGTTGATGACCTAATCAAGGTCTATAAAACCGACGAGCTGGTGTGCATATAAGGGCATATGAGTAATACGATCTCTCAAAGGGATCATATAGGTTCACTTATGAACCGGAATACATGAGCTCACTCCATGAGGTATTGGGACCGATCAAATTCCGTGCATGGTCGTCGTGCTTTGGAAGGCATGACAAGAATTTGAAGGTATGATATATGCTTTGGAAAAGCATATGATCCATACCAAATCCCAAATGACCAAGATTGAGAAAACTTGGTGATCAAACCTTAAGAAGACAACATAAAATAGATCTCATCTTCAGGTTGATCATTAGTCTTCTAGTATGCAGGATGTGCAGGTATTGGGAATACCTGGGGGTGATGTGATCATAAACGATTGTATAACCATGACGCTTCCATTCCGAGGGAGTGATGAAACAGGTCTGATTTTAGTGACTCCTCTCAGTAGAGAAGTAACTTGATCTTAGTCCAAGTGTTGGACATTGACCTGAATGTGATTTAGATGCAATGAGAAGATTAAGTATACGGACTTGATTTAATCAAGCATCTATGGGAGTCCGTTACATCTGGATTTGAGATGAGATCTCAACATCCAAGTCACTATACGTGGAACAATATAATCGCCCTGTCCTTATCTCCATGTATCTACGAAGAAGGCACATTATTCTTGAAGGAGTTCAAGAATAATTCCTGTGATGAATTTAGTATCCAAAGCAAGAAAGGTCTTGATAATTAAATGAGATTTAATTATCAAGTACAATATGAATGAGATTCATGTTGTGAGAATGATTGTCCAAGATAATTAAATTAGATTTAATTATCAAGGATGAGCAGATCGTGGATAGTGATATCCAGTATATATGTGTATATTATGAATGGGATTATAATATATAAGAGGAGAGAGAAATATTGTAAATAGATTCGTTAATTATTAATGTGGATTGGATTCACATTAATTAATTAATTGGAAATGTAATTTACAAATTAGATTGGGATGTGAATATGATTCACATATTCTTCAATGGCATGATTGAAATATTCACCAAATTAATTTGGAATTAATTTGGTGGATATTATTGCAGTAATAGTTATTGCACTTAATTAAGAAATGATAAGATAAATAAAAGGAGACAAAATTACCACCAAAATTAAAGGTGGCGTCACCTATGACTAAAGTCCTAGGTGACGCCTCCTATATTTTAAGGAGGTTTGTTGTCTCTTCTTTTTTGTTATCTATTATCTCTTAATAAATTAAATTATGTTAATTAAATTGTGTTGATAATAATTCAACATATATTTAATTTAATATAAATTAATGTTGTTGTTTTTAACCAACAACAATCATAGCTGTTGGATGACTCTTGGATTGCAATGGACGTTGGATCCATATGAGCCATGGATTGAGATACATTGGATCCCAAACTAATATATAAGTAGGGTATCCCCTAGCCCTTGAAGGGTACACCATGTAGACGCCTACTCTACTTCTCTTTCTCCCCTCTCATTCTCGTCCTCTCTCTCTCCCTCTCCATAAGTGTGGCCGACCACCTTTGTTGAGAAAAGAGGGAAGTTCTCGCCTTCGCCATCGACTACTCGAGATCTCCTTCTTCTTTGGGGCTGCTTGCTCTAGAGGAAGTAGAGGCGATTTTGTGTTTGGATGAAATCAGGAGATTCGAGGCTTGGATCTTCGTCGAGGATTGCGGGAGTCACGCATCTCATCATCGTGCCCGCAAGTGCTGTCTCCGTTGATCGGACTTGAGACATGAGGATCTCTTGCTTTAAGAGATCTCGTGATCGCAACCACGCTTCGAGAGGTATTCCTAATCTTTGTGGTTTGATGAAATGATCCGAGAATTGTTCTTGTGATCATGTAGTTTCATCATATGATTTAAATTTTAAATTCCACTGCACCTTGCGACTAGTGCGACTAGTCGCCCCCGATCGCATGAGATGCGATCGTCATGCTTCCGTGATGCTTTTGAGGATTCTCAATATCCTTCATGTCCTACGTGCGTGAACGTGGGTGTACGGGGGCCGTTAGATAGCAGATTCTAACGGCCTGACAAGGCGTAGGCGACTGACGGTCCAGATGCGGTCTGGCGGATGGCGATGATCCAACTACTCTGAAAAGGTCTGGAAGAACTCCTGCGGGGCGAGGTTCGCTGGAGCACCGAGGAAGATCGGTGACTCCGATGAACGATCGGATAGCGGGAACACGATCGTAGGGATCCTCCACGTCGGATAGTTGTGGCTGATGAGGTCGTCAACGGTCAGATCTCCCGGCAGGGCAATGGCACCTGGACGACCTCCGACAAGGTGGGTTGAAAGCGAGATGGGGGGTAATTGTGCACTCCTTGACCTGCGAACAAAAGCTACTTCTCGGAGGAATGCTCGACGAGGGTTATTGGGTTAAACACGAAAGGAAGCGACGGGGATGGCGAGGAAAGGTTCCGGCGAAGGCGACGGAAGGAACCTAACCCAATCTTGGCTCGGATAGCCAAGGACGGGGTGATCAAACTATGGGGGAAGGGTGACGATGGAACGGGAGTTGATCTGAACGGCGAAGGATGGTAGATGGAGCTCCGACCACTGGGTCGGAGCCGGCGGAGGGCTGATGAATGATTTGAAGATAAAGAGGAACTAGGGTCGATAAGAGATCTACCTGATGATCTAAGGTCGATCCTGAGCTCCAGGAGGATGCGACGATATGGGTCGTCGCCTCGACCAAGCTGCGGCGGGCTGGGAGCCTCGAACATGGCGGCGCTCCGGCCAAGTGCCTTGAGCAATGGCAGCAGGCGCTCTCTCCGACCACCAAAGGATGCTTCCGGTCGCTGTCACCGAGGGGAAACTCTCTAGGGTAGAATGAGGGCTTGCGGTGCGAGCTGAGGAGCTGGGAATCAAAATGAAGGATTTATAGCACTTCCCAGGTGACGAGGAAAAGCGGGCATGGGCACGCAAACCAAGGTAGATCTGCCACCCCCTAGGGATCCGCAAGGGTGGCTGATCCATAAGGAAGAGGTATGTGGTGGAATCGGGGTGAATGGTGGAAAAACCCGATCAGGAAAAATGTGAGAAAATGGGGCTCAAACGGGTTCGGGCGAAGAAGGGATCTGGGAGGGTGAGTTGATCGGGGGTCAACAATCCCCCGTGGACCAATCACAAAATTTCAGAGTCAAAAATACTTAGAAAATAAATTAAAAATCGAAAATGAATTTATTTTAAAAGATTTACAAAATAAAAAATGTTTATCTATTTTCAAACTATTTTTAGTGATTTTTATTTATTTTTATGAAAAATAAATTAGGCTATATACAATGTACTATATATAAAGGTATAAAATACCAATGTATTTTATATTTTTATTTTTATTTTCTTATTTTTGTACAAATACTCCAATTTTATATTTTATTTATTTACAACCTAAAATGTATAGTATAAAATAATTTTTATTTTATTTTTATTATTTATCTACAGAGGTGAAATAAATAGTGATAGATACATATATACAAGGTATGTATAATGTGGAGAGAGAGAGAGAGAGAATTTATTTTGTTTTTATTTTAAATTTTATTTTTCTTATTTTTATTTTATTTTTAGAAATATATACAAGATAGTAGAAACACATTTTTATTTTTATTTTTGTGAGAATAAAATATGTACATATAGAAGGAATAAATACAAGGATGAATGGACCTATCTCTCTCTCTACTTATTTATTTGGCGATCAGGCCCACATTGGACACTCTCTTGGGTTCAGGTCACTCCATATTTATTCTAAATATTTCCTTATTTTTCTTTATTGCTTTATTCTTTTATTTTTGCAAAAATACATGCTATATATTAACAAATGCATTCCTTTTGGTAACTTATTATATTTACAACAATATGCATGATGATTTACCAAGATAAATAGCTAAAATAAAAGAAAAAAGAGTGATGAATGAGTATTCATCACCCCCTATACTTTACTTTTGCTAGTTCCTTAGCAAACACTTATTTGAAAAAGAAGTGAAAAAGAGAAAGAAAAAGAAGAAGAAGAAAAAGAAGGTGAATCAATGCTGATATTAAACTTGTCTTCATTAAATTGAAGTGTGGAGCTCAGTCAGATATTTGGATTATTAGTTTGTCGGAACCTTTTTTGGACTTAGGTTTAAAACTTAACATCCTCTAATCTATAGTCAAGACTCCTCAACAATCCAGATCAGAACAAGTCTACATACACAAACTCTGATGACCATGAATCTTTTCTTGTACTATGTAACCGATATGTAGCTCTCCACCTCAGAAATAGTAAAGTGACAACCCTCCCCAACAAGGTATCTGTAATACCCTAGTCTGGCAACTCTTTCCTCGAGGAGCGGGGTATTCCCTAAGTTCAAGTTCAACCGGCTCAAGAAGAGGAGGAAGAAGAGAATGGACCATGGACAGTGTAGCCATGTATCCTTGGGCGCTCAAGCAGTGTAGCTAAGTATCCCTGCTGCAAGCTTCATGAGATGTGCATGGATAACATAAGCTTTGCTTTATTGAACTATATACACTCCGGTGGGTATTTCATTTTCTATAGGACCCACCATTTTTTTGGAGTTCTTTTCTTTTTGCACTTTTTTTATGTGCATATGTACAACATATCTACAGGGTGCAGCATATATACATAAGGAGTTTTTCCTCTTAAGCCAATAGACTATCCCTCTTTTGAAGCTTCATCGCAACCCACAACTCCTGTTGTTAGACCTCATTGCTACCAGACCAAGTTGAGACGCACTTCCTTCACTATAAGAAGAAGAGAGGTTCCGCCTAAAAGTACTACCCTCATATGCTACCCCAAGTCAAAGAAGATTGCCTCCTCACCACCGCATCCGTAGAGAGCTAGGTGTAAAGTGATGGTCCAAGTAAAGCCATTGTCTGTGAGAGTCATGCGTGTGTTGTTTAGTGATCTACTTAGGCGTATCAAGATGACATATGATCATAGCCTAGTGGACTCAAAGAATTAAGTCACCATGGACCTGAAAAGTCTCAACCCTAAGCCTTATAAGGTTCCTCTTAGAAATTTGGTGGATTAAGATCTTAATCAAGCTCTATTTTTCAATTTAATTCTAGGCTAGTTTAAATGTCAACTATGATTCAGAAAAACTGCACAAATATTTACAAACATGCAATTTTTACAATTTTTTTGAAAATGTGCAAAATTTTTGAAAAATGTTTAAAAATATGGATGTATGCATGAATGCAGAAGTTTTGCAAAATATTTACACAAGGTTTACCCACGATTTTTGCAAATTTTTTGTTTTTCAAACATTTTACAAAAATTTTGTACTATATACATAATTTTGATATGAAAATATTTACAAACTATTTACACAAAACATTTTTACAAACATTTTTACAAAATTTTATAAATAGCTATGTATGTGCAATAAAGAATTTTATGTACAAGAAATTTTTTTAATTTTTATGGATTTTAATGGTTTTAGCCATTTTATTTATTAACACACTCACACAAAGTACGAGTTATGCCTAAAGTATATATGAAATATATACGACAACCCCCTATACTTAGCTCGAACGATGTCCTCAGAGTGAATCAAGAGCAATGAATAAGACATAACTCGTGCTTAGTATAGGGAAGTGAAAAGGAAAAACTATACTACAAAGACGAATGAAATAATAGAAATGAAAAGAATCTCGGGGTTTCCGCCTATACTTAGGATCAAGTAATCCTAAGTATAGCATGCTGTACTCAAAGGGAACTCCGAGTGGAAGAATGTACAGGGTCTACCTCCCCTATACTTAGGGTGAAATATCCCTAAGTATAGGCAGCAAAATAGAGGTAGGAAGAGACAAAGAAGACAAATATATACAAGATGGAAGGGAGGAGATTACTCCCCCTATACTTAAGGTGAAGAATCCTTAATTATAGGCAACGATAGGAGTAATGAAACAAAACGAAAGGGAACAACTCGATGTTTACACACCTCTATACTTAGGATAAGATGCATCCTAAGCATAGCAAAGATAATCCTAAGCGAGACCTGGGGTGTGAAACAAAATGGAAGAAACAAAGAACAAATAAAGACGAAACATGTATATACAACGAGTACAATGTTGAGGTGCCTCTCAACAAGCGCAAGGTTTTACGCCCCTGGCTGGGCAGAAATGCTGGGACAATACAGTATCAAGGTTCAGGATGGCATCTGTAAGGCGAATGTCGTACTGTCGTCGTAGTCAGGAAGATGAACTACGACGAAATCAACAGTGTAAATGAGGACACACAAATAGTCAATCAAGCAGGTGTCTGCTACCGGGCAATGATATGGAAAGATATGATCGGGATCCGGTAGCACAAAAGAAATCATCGGCTCCATATCAGAATGGAGTGGAAGTGTAGAGTCGAAGAAATCGAACGTGGAGAAAGAAGGATCAGTCATGGGGTCCTCCACATTAATCACCGACTCAGAAAGATATGGAATATCAATATCAAGAGACTGACAGGCGGGGCTGATA